>JAULJZ010157744.1:4262-27833 GCA_032270985.1 Heliamphora pulchella | reverse complement strand
AAAATTTTATTTTTTCGACTTGATTCAATGAAATGAGTCTAAAAAAAGTATCATAATTTTACTAAATGATGAAAAAAATTTACTAAAAATAAAAAATTAACTTAATCAAATAAGTAAATAAATAAATAAGTCAATTTACCCATACAGGGCCATTATTTAGTACACATAGTAGATCAATCAACAGTAGTGAAGTAGGGATAATTTTGAAAGACATTGACATCTGATTTGTGACATTATGTGTTTTTAAACGAAAATCTAATGGTATGAGTGAATTTATAATGCAAATTCAAATTATAAAGGAGGATGATGTAATTTTTTTAAATGTGTAAAGTTGATTGTATTTGATTAAAATCTCTTAAAAGATTAGTATATTTTATCCAAATAATTTTATTACATTACTAAATAAAAATATAATATAAATAATAATGTGTGGTATCTTAAAATTACCTACTAATTCTCTTGGTGGGAGTAAATGAAAAGGATAATTTTGTCACAAGGGCAGACCATGAATATTAAATTCTGGACCATGTCATGTCACTTGCCATATATTAATATGGTCACCTAAAATCACCTACCCCTACAGCTGTGTATATACACATATGTGTAACTAAAAAAAAGGTCTCAGAAAATTATCACAAAACTTAAAAATGGATAAATTGGCTGTAGACTACACACTCATATAAATTTGATCTATTCTACTTTCATGATTTGAAATAGGTTTTTTTTTCTTTATCCTTCATAAAGTGCACCTACACGATCAGAATTAAGATTCTCTTAATTTTTTTTTAAAAATAGAGTTTTCTCTATTTTCTTATAATAGTATTTAATGTGAATCTATTTTGATAATTTAAACTATTTATATTGTAAAAATTATCAAATATAATAATCATGCAAAAAATTAAACTAGATGATTGAATCACATTAATTTTAAAATAATTATACATTTTATTTTTAAAATTATACTTGTCGTTTATTTTTTACAATAAATGTATTATGATCAAGTTATTGAGATGTTTTATCAATTTGATTTTATGTATGTATAATTTTCTCGATAATCTGTATAATATGAACGGTCAAATCATAAAAATAGATTATTTTAAATAGCAATATTTGAGGATTAATCCCTTTTTAGCAACTCTTAAGAGTTTTAGCCCTTTCATATTTAATTGACTAGTTTTAGTCCCATCATAAATTAAGATAAAATTTTATGACTAATTTACCTCTCTTTAAAATATTAGACTTTTCTTTCTGTCAAATTTAAAATTTAATTTACCTCTATATAAAATGTTTGGCTTTTCTTTTTATCTGGGTGTATGGATTCTCAGATCTATGACCTCTCTATCCTCTTCCCCCTCTTCGGCCAAACTTCTTCTTCATTGTCAGCAAGCCACCACCCCCCTGTGAAGCCCACCCTTGCCGTCGTCCTCTATTGTCGTCGTCATCCTCTTTCGCCGACTTTATTCGTCGTCGTCAACCCGTTTTTGAGGGCTAAGATTTTCAACGTGGGGTCGAGCAAGGTGGCAATCTAGAGGTGCGAGAGCAAGGTGTCATCCTCCATCATTGTCGTCCTCCTTCATCGACTTTGTTCGCCATCACCACCCTTAGGGTTTTTGATGGATGGGGTTTTCAACGTGGGGTCGAGTAAGATAGCAAAATAGAGGTGCGAGAGAGCAAGGTGGTAAACCAAAGTATTTAACTGATACATTTATCAATACATTTGTGCTGCGGTATCTTAACTGATAAATGTATTAATTAAATATTTCGTAATACACTTGGTGCAGATTAGTAACTAATAATTTTATCAGCCACATCTTAACCATGCAAATCTTAACAAATATAATCGATGCATTCGTCAGCTACATCTTTTGCTGTGGTATCCTAACTAATAAATGTATCAATTAGACACTTTGCAGTACACTTGGTGCTGGGTAGTAACTAATAATTTTATCAGTCACATCTTAACCATGTGAATCTTAACATTCTAATTGATACATTCATTAGTTACATATTTTGTTATGGTACTCTAATTGATAAATGTCTCAATTAAATACTCTACAACACACTTGGTACTGATGAATAATGGTGATGGCGAAGGTGAGGTTTTGACGGTCGTTAATTGTGATGGCAAGAGATGATAACGGCAACGGCGACAGATGATGATCATAATAGCGAGGGAGGACGACGGCGATGTTGGGGTTGATGACGACGACATCGGTGATAACGTTGATGCCTTGACGGCGACAATGGCATTGACAGCAATTGAGGATGAAGACGGTGACGGAGCTAGGGTTTTGATGGTTGCGGCACGAGATTTTGTGCAAGATTTTTTATAACATTTGGAAAGAAATTTGATCAATGAAATCTTTTGAAAAATTAATTTAAGAATATTTTTGGTAAATATTAAATTATGGGACTAATTTTATTTTTTTAAAAAGTTAGATAGAACTAATCCTTAAATATCAACTTATATTTGGACCTCTACCAAAATTTTTTGAGCACTACTAGGTTTCCCGAATGTTGGATGACCGAAATTACCGAATTTACTAGCCTAAGGCCCTGTTTGGGCTAAATGTCACAAGTATTACTTATTTTTGTTTTTCTTTTTGAATTTTTTTTCATGTTTTAACTAATTTTTTTTAGTTTTCTAAATCATTTCAATGAAATAAACTCAAAAAGTAAAAAACTTTGATCAAAAGATGAAAAAAGTCAACTAAAAATAAAAATAAGTAATATAAAATTTAATTTATTGGTTTATTTTAGCTTATTTTTGATTTTTTTATTTTTTATTTATATATTTTCAACAAAAAATTATTTTTTCAACTCGTATCAATGAGAGCAGTCTAAAAATATAATAATTTAATTAAATAATTAATTTTTTTACTAAAGATAAAAATAAGCAACATCAAATAAGCAAATAAGCGATTTGAAAATACTATAACTCTCAAAAAAAAAAAAAACTACCAAATTCTTGACTGAATTCATCCCCAGGAGTGTGAAAAATCATAAAATGAGAGCTGCTAGTCTTACCCAAGCTTTTGACCAAAAAAACCAACATCTTGAATTGAATATATGAGAAATTTTTCATATATTATAAGATGAAAATTTTCATACATAAATATTCTATAAGAAACTTCTCATATATTACAAGATGAGAATATTCTCATACACAAAATTACTATTAGAAAATTCTTATATATCGCTATATAATAATATTCTCAGTTTGTAATGGGAAGTGCATAGAGAGAACCAGTGAGAATGTTCTCACACACGTACTAGTGAGAAAATTCTCACAATTGTTGATACTGAGAACAGTGAGAATGTTCTCACAGTTGTCGACACTGAAAATATTCTCACTGTTTTTTTACATTGAGAATGTTTTCAGTATTTTTTACCTTGGATGCAATTAATTTATTATTTCGGTCTTTTTTATATATTTTTATGATCGAAACTATTTATTATGTAATATTTATTAAGTAGATTATTTTTATAAAAAATTAAATTAATTAGACATTAATAGTTTTGTGAGTAGATCACATTTGTTGAAATATAAATAAAAGTTAATATAATTTTACAAAATACAATGATAAACAAAAACAATCAAATTTTGTAGTTAAAAATATTTAATTAACTTAATTTTTTATGTTAGTAATAAAATTAATAAATACTACAAAATAAAAGATTTTATTATAAAAATATATTAAAAAAACACAATATATAAATTTTTTTTTTGTCATAATTGAAGTATAAAAATATTTATAACTAAAATTCGGTAGAATTGTTCGGGAGCATTAGCTTTCCCGAAATTTTTCTTTCAAATATTGTAAAAATAAATGAAGGTATCATTTATTTAAGAAATAGAAAAAATTTGGACCACACTACTATTGGACATTAGCTTTTGGACACTTTTTTGTTTTTTTTTTGGGTAGGTATATAGACACATGTACAAAACATAAGACATCCACCAATTGTGATTAAGATGCATTGAACCTTATTTGCATATAAAATTAGAGTAATTATTTGATAATTTTGGAGTAAAAAATGTTTCGAGTAAAATAATATTAACTTATTTTTATGAAGTAATTAAAAAAAAAAGTAAAATATTGTATTAATTTTTTTTATTTATCAAAAATATCACCTCTCCGTAAGTCTAGAAGTGTTTAATAATTTGCGGTAAAATTATGAGCATAATTCTCACCTATTAAGCTCCTTCTGAAGAGCACCACCTTGCTTAGTCCTCCTGTGGGAAGTAGCACCAAACCCCGTCGTGACTCCATAACTGTCCGTCCCTCTGTTCATGCTCTCCACCACCCACTCGCTGCTGGCCTTCACGCTCGCCCTAGTCGTCTCGCAGAGCTCCACCGTCACCCTGCCGCCGCCCTCGCTCGCCGCCACCGCCACCGCAGTCACTTGGGATATCGTCAGTGCCTCCCCGCCTAACATGACCACCGCCCGCCGGAACTCCCTCACCATGCGCTTCACTTCCTCGAAATGGCTGCCCTTTAGTGACTCCGCCGCCGCACCCCAATTCAGTGGGTCTTCTTCTTTAGGACACAAACTCTCCACCGACACATCCTGGCCATTACCATTCTCGTGCGTAAAATCCATCGGTTTGAGCGCCCAAAAGCGTTGGGAAATGGGAAAAGGAACGAAAAAATGAAATATATCTATATAATATGTATGTATGTAGGTATGTATGTATGCTTTGTAATTCTAACACAAACACAAAAGAGGCACAGAAACAACTGTAGGAGGCACAGAAAGCAACTGAAGGTTGAATATATATATATATATATATATATATATAGAGAGAGAGAGATTTGATGAGGGTGGTTCACCAGTTTTTGGTTGCTTAAATAGAGGGAAGAACGTTTCAAAGAGAGTTGGGTAGGAAGATGGGGGTGTTAGTTGAAACCATATATTGGCCGTCAGATCCCCACGTGATCTGATTGGTGGGACAGTGACAAGTAGGTAATCAGATTTTTTAAGGGGATTCCATTTCGGCATTCATGGAATTTGTTTTTGTTTCCATCAAAATGATGATGGACTGATGGGTGGGGACTAGCTAGGGAGGGGTTGGTGGAGTGTATGGTGATTGGTGTGGAATGTGGATACAGCAACCATAGGAATGTTTAATCACAGCTCATAATTATTAGGTATTTTTGGTGATGTTATTTGATATTTTTAATAATTTTTTTTTAATTATTTAATAAAAATAAGTTATTATATTTATATCATAAATGAGTTATTATTTTAACTGTGTGCCGTTCTTTGTTGACGTCCGCAAATAGTGTAACAACGGTCACATTGTCTTCAACATGAATTTGATAAAATTAAATTTTTTTTTGTAAAGATTCAAAATATCAACGGTTAGACAGTAAAATCACGTGTCATATAAGGAACCACAAGATGTAAGAAAACAATCCTATTGAAACTAATAGAAATTAATGGATAATAAGATTAATATCTCAAAAATTAGAGAAAATGTATATAATTTAATCCGTACATATATATTTAGAGCTTTGCTAAATGTAAAGGCTCCATTTGGCATATCTTACTTATTTTACTTATAAATTCACTGATTTGACATTTTTATTTATTTTTTTTGCTTATTTTTGTCTTTTTTAAATTTTTTTAATATTTTGATCAAATTTTTTTACTTTTTTGACTCGTCTCAATGAAAAGAATTTAAAAAATATAAAAATTTAACTAAATAACAAAAAAAATTTACTAAAAATAAAAAATTTAATTTTATCAACTTAATCAAACTTACTTATAAGCAAGTTAATCATACAGAGCCAAAATATGAAAAGACTGAATGAAATGACTGTAAATGTGTTATTTACCATTTTAATCTGTCACTTGACTGAAAATAACAAATAAATGTGTTATTTCCCTTTTGATCTGTCACTTCAGCTTTTTCTCTCTTTTGTTTATTTTTTCTTTTCCATTCTATGGACAGCTTTGTTATTTCAAGGATGATGGACATTTAATTACACATGATAATGTATAAAAGGTAAGTGATAAAATACCACTATAAGAGTGCTTGAATAAATAATTTTATCTATATTTGGCACAGTTTTTTAAAATTTTAATTTGTGTTGATGTGATTTTTTTGTCATTTACATTTAACATTTTATAATTTTTGTTATAAATTTATTTTTTATTAAAATTATATTTTTAATATTTATTTATCAAAATTTATCAAACTAGATCCAATTAAATCATTTTAAAGGATAAGTATTTTTTAATGTCTGCATATTTCATAGAGTATAAGATATTTACAATTTTAAAAAAATTAAGAAGTTTAATAAACTTGATGTGTTTTTTTAGTTTAGTATAAAATTTTAGGATGACATAAAGGAATTAATATTCAAAAAATAAGAAATTTATTAGTGTATATAACTAAGATTTTCAGCACAATGAATAAATAAAGTGTATAGAAATTTTCTCACTCACTTTGATACAAATTGAGAAATTTCTACTCCATCTAATATTTTCAACATAATGAAAAAATAATATCTGAGATTTTGTATAATGAAAAATTTCCCACACATTGATGTCAAGAATGGGAAAAATCTCATATACAACAGGATTTTGTATATATATATTTTAAAAAATATATATAATAATGTAATGCTTTATCTTCAACTTAATGCACATTAAGAGATCTCATATTAATGTTGAGTACAAGAAATTTATCATTTACAAGGATTTTCACATTGATGAACACTCACCTATTGAAAAGAATTTAATTAGATTAATATTTTGCTATTATTTGACAAAAAATAAAAAATGTCTTAAACTTTAATTTAATTGTAACATTTAGAGAAATTTCTTTTATATTAATGCTGAGTATACGAAATTTATCATCTATATATGTTCACATGCATGAGCACACACTTAAAGAAAAATATTTAATTACATTATATCTTATTATTATTTGAAAAATAAAATGAAAAATGTCTTAACTTTAATTTAATTCGTAACATTTTAAGAATATAAGAAATCTCTTTGTTTTACTTTAATGCACAAAATGAGAAATTTCTCAGACATTGATAATAGCTTAAAATAATAACTCAAGATATGTTTAAAACTTGTGGAAGAGAAATTTCTAACTGAAAATTTTCTAAACTAATAACTGAATTTCTCATACATAATTATTTATTTTACTGAAAATCTTAAAAAATATAAGAAAAATATGCATAAGAATTTCATATTTTATATTGAGATATGGAAAATATATTATATTTTACATTATAACTAGTAAAACTAAAAGATTAATCTTATAAATTAACTTATTAGCTTAAATAAGTCAACTATATGCTTTGTCAATAAACTTTACTAGCTTAATCTTTTTAACTCAATCATTATTCAAGTAAAGTGAACATTTTGAAAAACTCAATAAGTTAACTTTAAACTAGGAGTGTAAAAATAGTCCGAAACCCGTGGCGACCCAAGACCTACCCAAGGCCCGTCACAATGCAGGCCAGGCCCAGCCTGCAAGAAATTTGGAGCCCGACCTTAGCCCGCATATCTCATATTTGGACCTGGACCTGGACCTGGACCTACCCCTGAGACCGTAGGCCGAATCGGCCCGAGGCCGGCCCATTTTGACATGAGCTTAAGGTCCGCTCGTTTGGCCCGTTCATTTTGTAAAGCTTAAAATATAATATTTATGTAATTGGATACTTTTGAAATTTATATAATAAAATTTATGTTGCATTTAATTACTTAAAGTGTTCACTTATTATATTTATGTATTATACATATTAATTTATAACATAATTTATAAATTAGTTAGTGTATACCCTTTTTTCTTGAAAAAAGAAATGACATAAAGTTAGTTACTTTTTTACAAAAAAAAAGTCAGTTTTTTGAATAGCTCAAACAGTGCCTAAAATAGTTAATTTTTCCGAGGAAAGTTTAAAAAGTAGCTTAGAAATTTTTTTTTTGAAAATTTCTGAACTAATAAGTCAATTTATAATTTTTTTTTACCAAACAAGACTTTATTGTCTAAAAGTTTATATATATATATATGTGTGTGCGCGCGCGCGCGTGCGTGTGTATTGTATTTATACTTAAAATTAATCTATTTGAGGAATAATCATTAAAAAAATAAATTTTATAAAAAAAACTAAACATTTTTAATAAAAAATATAGTTTTTTAAAATTTAAAATAAAAACTAAACATTCGGTAAACTGGTCTAAATCAGTTTGAACCTTATGGTTTGGTTCGATTCTACATGAACACGATCTAGTTCTAGTTTTCAAATTTTTAGAACCGTTGTAAACGGTCAGGTTTTCAGTTTTTATTGAAGAAAAATCGTTCTTACCGAAACGGACCGTTTTTTCTAAGTGTATATATATTTTTTTATTTTTTTAAAGTCACTTTAATAATTTTAGTCTAAACAAATATATTAAATAAAGCAAAAATAGCTTAATCTAAAATAGTCTAAAAAAATTAATATTAAATTACAATTGCCGCTTTCTAATACAAAAAATTGAATATTTAACGAATAATGCATTACTAATGAAAATAGTTTCCAAAAAGAGATTGGTTATATTTATTATCGACCACTATTACATTAGATGAGTGATTATTTTTTATATTTAGTTTTTAATTTTAAATTTCTGAATAACATATTAGGAAAAATTTATTTGGATTATGTATTTGATAAAATTAGTTTTGATATTTAAGAATGGAAAATCTAACTGATCCGTAACCAAACCGTTTTTACGAATTGGTTCTGGTTTGATTCTACAACTACAACGGTCCAGTTACGATTTAAAATTTTTTGAACCGTTACTATCAGTTCAATTAATTCTTAGATTTGCTTAAAATCGGACTAATCCAATTCGTGTGCACCCCTAACGCCATCCAACATTACTCATGTTAAAAATACAATGTCTTATAACTTGGAATTTGTAGCACTACTCTAATTATATATAAGATTGTTTATTGTTGGGTATGTCTTGTTAGAGTTTTATAATTATGTGACGGTTAAGATTTTAGGCCTTGCAAAAGCAAGGTAGACTTTTTGATTTCGTATTGTATACATAAAAAAATATTTATTTTGCATAAGAAAAGGAGAGAAAAAAAATAACGACTTGGTATGGTGTGCAAAGTAAGCGACGATGCTGGACAATCAAGATTAGTTGCAGGTAGAGTCAAATCAAACAGTGATTTCTTAATTCAACAGATGATTGACAATCGTTACAGCTCAGCGAATAGGTAGAGTGATGACGGACACCTCAACGAATACGTGTTAGACATCTTAGTGTAGGGGTACGGGTTATGCTGGTGGTTCAAACGTGACAGAATGACGACGATGAGAAAATCGACATCGACAACGACATCGATTATCTTCAAGGTGGTTGTAGAACTCAAACCAAGGTGAAAATTGTTGGGTGTGTGTCTTGTATTCTGTGGACCCATATAATTAGGATTTTATAATTATATGGCGATTAGAGTTTTAAGGTTCTATAAATATATAGCAGTTTGAGTTTTGGACTTTATCTATAGATATGGATCTTATAATTCTAATTATTGTGTGGAGAGCGAATCAAATGGAGTAGAGATGTAGGGAGATATACTAAAATACCAGGGGAATGAGAGTAACCTTTGAGCAGAAAAACGAGGCTTATTTTAGGGCTCGGGTCGTGGGTGTAAGATTTTTTGGTATTTTTTATTTCTAAATTTACACTTTACGGTTATAATGAATTATCTGTTGCACCCATCTACGTAGGCAAATTGCGCCGAACCACGTAAATTCTTGCGTGATTTTTTTTTTGATTTGTGCATGATTTTTACTTCCGTTCGCGTTTGGAGATTGTTGTTTAAATCTTAACAAATGGTATCAGAGCCGATGATTAAAGATTCAAAGACATGGTGAGAAATTAAAGCACATATATATTTTTAATCTTAGTTCATATGGATCAAAAATATTATTTTGTTGCACAGAAGAAATTGATCAGTGAAGCAGCAAAATTTGTTGATGCAGTGAACCAGTACTAAGGAGATGGCGCGGTGTTGATTCTGTTGGACGACGTTTAGAAAGAGCAAACACACAAACAACTCTATTTGTACTTATTTTGTGGAACCCTAGGCAACAAGGAACAGGTGAATGGGATCGTGGAATTATTGTTATTTGTGTGCCTTGGTAATCTTGGGGCTTAATTATGTGTGATAATGATACCAAAATTGATCGGTTCAAATTTTTTTCTATATGATCAATGTATGTGCAATGGAAAAATTCAAAGTGAAGGTGTATTTTAAGGTTTTCGGGCGCTCCAAATTCATTAGTACAGTTAGAATTTTTTGATTTTGAATAGTTAAATGAGATTGGATGGATTCGTCATGAATCGAGTTTGATTATGGGCAATCAAATTTGATTGTGAGTGATCAAAGGTAGTCGAAAGCAATCTAATTTAATCAATGACAAAAGACTAATCATTAATAGATGCAGCTGGAATTTTAGTTGCAAGTGAAGTCAAGTCAAATGGCAATTTTCTGATTCGACAGATGATTAACAACTGTTACATCTCAGCGAATAAGTCGAGTGATGGCGGACACCTCGACGAATAGGTATTAGGCATCTTCGTGTTGAGGTGCGAGTCATACTGATTTAAGTATAGTAGATTGACGACGAATGCATAATCGACATAAACATCAATTATCTTCATAGTGTTTTGTTGAATTCAAGCAAATGTTGAGATTGTTGGGTATATGTCTTGTATTCTACGAACCTATATAATTAGTATTTTTTATTTATATATATTTGGGTTCGGTTGGAGTTATGAATTTATAAAAAATCTAATATGTGTAAGGCTTTATAATTATATGAGATTAGAATTTTAAGCTTTCTTATGAATAGGATCTTATAATTCTAGTTATGGCGTGGAGCATTAAATCAAATGAGGTAGAGATATAGGGAGAAAAAAAAAATACCAGGACATGAAAGTAATCTTTAAGCGGAGAAACGAGAATTGTTTCAGGACTCGAGTTGTGGGTATTGGATTTTAGAGTATTTTTAATATCAAGATTGTATACTTTACAGTTATAATGAATTATTTCTCGCACTTGTAGGCGTAGGCAGGTTGTGTCAAATTACGTAAATTCTTGCGTGATTTTCTTTTTGGTGTGCGCATGATTTTTGCTTACTTTCGCATTCGGAGATAGGTGCTCAAATTTCAACACTTCTGTCATTCTCCATGCTTTAGCCCATTTGCTAAGTTCGGTTATTAATTTTTGGTCATGATACCTTTTTTGATATATTTATAGAAGATTAGAACCACCACATACGTCGAGTGGAGTGATTTTTTAGGAAAATGAAATAACAATAATCTTATTCGGTGTATATATATTTCTTCTTAAGGTGGAAAAAAAGCCTGGGACCCCCAAGACACCTAGGCGCAGGCCTGCCCAAAACTCGAGCTTGCCCAAGCTTAAAGAGTAGTGGGTTAGGCCTGGGCCTTTCTTGGAAACCAGTGGGTCAACGCGAGCTTGACCTGAGCACGAGGCCAGCCCAACCCAAACTTTAGTACAAAAGCCCAAACGATGGCCTGACCCGAAGCTTGGCCCGAGGTTCAACCTTGATTTTTTTCTCTATATTTTATTATATGCCAAAAAATAAATATATAAAAATTAAATAATAGTAAAAAATAATAATTTTTAGAAATTTATATTTATAAATCAAAATAAATACAATTAATACCATTGTTTATTAAATAATAAACAAGTTGATAAATATAAATTTATAATAATTTATTATTTACTAAATTATAAATACCATTGTTTATTAAATTATAAGTTAGTTTATAAGAATAAACTTATAATAAACCATTATTTATTAAATTATAAGTGAGTTTATAAATATAAAGTTATGATAAATTATTATTTATTAAAGTATAAATATTATTATATTTTAAATTATTATATACAGAAATAATTAAAAATAATAATTATTATAAGTTAGTTTATAAATTAAAATAAATAAAAAAACACATAGACATAATATATAAAAATAGTTTTAAAAAAATAAAAAAATAATTTAAAAATTAATTTTTTTGAAAAGCATGAGCTCAGCCAGGTCCGAGTTCGAGCCCAGGCTAATATACTCCTAGGGCTAGAGCTGGGCCTCCCTCTCTCAATAAAAGCCTGGCTTAGCCTGACTTGAATTTTGGCGGGAGCTCTACGACCTTGGGTTAGGCTGAGCCGGGATGAGGGAGTGCTAGGTCGGTCGAGCTTGGCCGGGCCAATTTTACATTTCTAGTTTCTTTTAGCATTTTTATGCAGTTGTTTTAGTAAATAACTTTCAATATTAATCTAAATGCGTATACTTTTTAGATGTTTCTTGTTACGAGGAATTAAAAGAATAAAAAAAGCAAACAAAAAAAATTTAAGATTTAGATAAAATGATAAAAATCCACTTTGCAAACTTTTTTATTACTTTTTTTTAATAATTTCTCAACTTTATTTCAAATAGACACTTTTAGACTTTTTCACGTCACAAGAAAAAAAAAATTAACCCGAAGAATTAGAAATGATGCGAAAAGGACCAAAAAAAAGCTTAGAGGTTTTTTTAGATCAAACCTAGGCTCACTCTCTGTTTGAGTTATTGAAATGATGCTTTTTTTTTCTTTTTAAGGTTCCGTTTGTTTCAATAAAAATTATTTTTTAAAAGATATTTTTGTATTTTTTGGTGTTTGTTAGGACAAAAATTAAAAGTCAATAAAAATATTTTTCAAATTAATGGATAAATAAGTTGATTTTTGTGGAAAACGTTTTTTTACTTTTTTTAAGGTGAAAAATATTTTTCAACCTTACCATCGCACCACCGTTAGCACAACGATTCTACTGGTAGCACCATCAGTCTAGGATTCAAAGGGTCGAGGGTCCAAGGCTCTAGGTTCCTGGATTTCTAGGTTCAAGAGTTTAGGATCCCGGGGGTCCGAGAATTTGGAGTACCGAGGGATTCAAATTCTAGAGGTCCCGGGGTCCTAGGGACCTGAGGGTCTGGAGTCTCGGGGTCCCGTGTCTCGAGGGTTCAAGGTCCCGAGGTCTAGGCTCCCAAGGCTCTTGGGAGTTCCGGGTGTACAGGATCCTGGGGCTCTAAGGTCCCTGGATCCTGGGGTCTTAGGGGTTTGGGGTCTCAAGTGTCTGTGGTCCCAGGGGTCTAGGTTCCTAGAGTCTAAGGGTCCGAAGACCCTAGTTCATGGGGGTCTGGGGTTCATGGTCCTAGGGGTTTGAGGGTCTCAGGGGTTTAGGGGTCTTAGGGTCCTCGAGGAGGATCTGGGGTCCCGACGTCCTTGGGATCTTGAGTTCCCGATAATTGTCTAATTATTTTTTTAGTAATTTTATTTTTTATATTTTGTCTTACTTAATAGGATGGTGACATTGGCATTGCCTAATTATTAAATTTTAAGAATTATGAATTATGAAATATTAATGATTTTATATGAAAACCAAACAACAGAAAATATTTTCTAAAAAATATTTCATATCACAACCAAAAGAAAAAAATAAGTCATTTTCCAAAAAATGTTTTTTATGGAAATCATTGTTTGTTGAAAAATATTTACAATCCAAACAACCGAAGCCTAAAATAGTGTCCTTCGAAAAAAAACTTAAGAGGCACTTTTAATCAAACCTAGGCACAGTCTCTTACTGTTGATATAATAATAAAATTTAGGAAACTTTTAAATTTAATCATCTTTTTAGTACTGGTATTAAATTTAGTTCTATCAATACTTTCTTATTAGTATCAGTTCCATACGAAATTCGAGTATGTCATATATGATCAAAATAATCCCAAATTACGCGGTTCTTTGCAAAATCAAAAATGCGATATTCTCGCGATTAACTTGCCAAACTCATTTCGAAAACAAAATAACAGTTACTCGAAATCAGGCTAATGAAGAGTATCTTCCTTCGATACAAGCCAACATCATTTTGTCGGAGAGAAAACAGAAGCACAATGACGACCTGGTTCGAAAGGGGAGACGACCTAGGTTTGAGAGGGTAGAAGAACTCGTAAATGACCAGGTATGGGTTTCAAATACTTTGTGTTGTCTATCTAAACCGATTACTCGTAAACCCTAAAAGCAAGATTTGAAATGATAATGTATATAAAGGTATCCCATTTTTGAAGTCGTTACAGATTTCGACCATGAAGAACATTCGATTTCATAAACCATTTGCGATTTGGGACCGAAAAATTGATATTCATTTATCATTTGGTTTTCGAACGATTTGTATTTATATTTTTCCCTTTTCATTTCCATTGTTGTTATACAAATATCGTTTGGCGTTGTTATACGAATTTTGACAAATGTACCGGTTTTGCGTTGGAAATGATATGAATAGTGATGAATGTATCCATTTGGCGTTGGTAACGATATGAATATTGATGAATGTATCAGATTCCTATTATAGTATCATTTGTGTTGTTATACGAAAATTGATGAATGTATCAGTTTTCCCTTCCAGTATCATTTGTGTTGTTATACGAATATTGATGAATGTATCGATTTTGCGAAAGAATATTGATAAATGCATTAGCTTCCCCTTTCAGTATCATTTGTGTTGTTATACAAATATTGATGATGAATGCAACACCTTTTCAATTCAAAATTTATTATGTGGAGCAATAGATGTTATTCTTCCTGCTTAAAAACTAATAACCCATGGTTCCGGAGAAATATACTTGTGTTCAGAGCATGATTTTGCATTTTGTGGGTAAAAAGGCTATTGGATGGTTTAATTTCGTCTCTCTTTGGTGATTATAAAACTTTTGATTGTGTTTTATATTTTCCCCCATTTGTAAATAAGAATTCATTGATCATCTGGATAATAGGGAGATTTTTACTATCAGTTTTCATGAGATATTGAGCATGAAGTTTCTAAAATATGTTTTTATTCCTGTGGCCTGATTTGATTATTTGATTTGCTATTGTTGGCTTGGTTTTAACTGCAAGAGAAAAATGATAAAAATTACTATAGTATTCGGCATTCTACTTTAGTAAAATCTTCATAAATGATTCAAGTTTAATTACTGTCAACCATTTTAGCTGAGAATGTAGTTTGTAAAGGAAGAAAGAACCCCTGCTGTATGGTGGAAAGTTGAAAAGGTTTACTTTGGAATAATTACAAAAGTTTGAAATCGCACTTCATCACTTTGATCTGACTTTATTTTGATTCAATTTGTGCCCCTGATTTGTACGATTCTGAGTTGAAATTTCATTTTTCTTTGATTACAATCTCCTATGTCTTAACCATGTATACTATTTCCAGTCAGCCGTAGGGGTCACTAAATATTCTGCACCAAATAAGAAAATACTAGAGCAATCAACATTGATCAGTATATGGCAGTACACATTTTATTTCCTCTTTTTTTTTTGGGTTTATTTTCCCTTGAAATACCAAAGGATATATCTTGAGTAAGGCTAGCTTTTGATCCCCAGCCCCTTTACTAGGTAGGTTTGGTGTTTGCAATCTTTGGGTAAATGGAGCCGACTTAAATTCTAAAGTCTTGTTTGAGCTTCTTTGCTTACATGTACTTCAATTATATGTTATCTTGATATGGATACTTGTTCCTTCGACAGTATATTTTTGTTGTTATTTTGACATTGATGTTCATTAAGCGTTTTGAGAGAGTCTTTGCTAGTATTTTGTATCAGTTAGCTTGTTCATGTTTTTGGAGCATCTATTTAACAAATTGTGTAAGCACTGATGAATGTATCAGTAAGGCTCACAGCAACTAAAAAACACCCACCTTTGTAGCTTTTTTCTTGTTTCTAACTGATAAATGCATCATATAAGTATGAAAAGTTTAAATTTTAGGGCAAAAATAACTTTCAAACATTGTATAATGCTGACAAAGTATCATTTAGAATAATAAGCAGAGGCTGTTTGTTCTTGATGTTTTTAATTGCATTTTGTATATTTGTAACATGCTTTTGACTAATCAGTATTTGGTTGTCTTCTTTCCTATAGGGTTCCTTCAACAATATTTGAAGTGATGGGAACCAGATCTGTTCTTAAAAACAAATTTTATGGACGGAAGAATCGAGCAAAAGCAGCAACAAAAGAGGAAAATATAGAGTTACCGTCAAAGCCCAGAAAATCAAGTCCAAACATCACACCAAAAGAGAATACTGCAACAGAACAAGTAAATTTCAACTTCCGTTGCAATCTAAACTCGGTAATTCATTTGCTGAAGAGCTTCAAGTTCAGAAGGGAACACATTACAACATTGCCAAAAAACCCCATTTTGGAACTTACTTGATACATTGCGCCAAGAGAATCTAGAGATATCAAAGTTTAAAAAATTTGATGACGATGTGGCTGCCCTCATTGAGAGATTTGACATTCATAAGCAAACGTTTTTACTTGCCAGGAAAGAAATCCATTTGACGACAAATGAAATAAAGTCTTTGGTTTATGTTGCGGAAATGAGCTAATGATCAATTCATATTGTAACAAAGTAGAACTAGGCTTGGTAAAGAGAAGGTCAGTCAAAGTAAGTAGACTTTTCAGTTCAAACATGAAGGCATTGCTAGAAAAATTGATTAAGAAGAAGAAGAATGATGATGTTGAACGTGTAGTCTGGCTTGTTTGCTTGTATCTTTGCTTGAATTGGTTTTTTCCTATGATGGGACATACAATCAAGTAGAGCTATTTACAAGACATGGAAAACTTGAATTCCATGAGAAACTTTGATTGGGCTGAAGCAATTAAAATTGTTTTGATTTCATCAGTTAAAATCGGATTGTGAAAGCTACTGGAAAATGCTATATTGTTTGCATTGATAAATGTATCAGTATTGGAATATTACAAACATCAACGATTCAGCATATCCACCCTTATATTTTTTTCATTTTATTATGCGATAAATAACAAAAAACATTAAAATGTTCATGTTAGCAGCAAAATAGAGTCGTATTCATATAACATATTTTCCTAAAGGATGCAATTAAACATTCCGAAAAATATTAATATATTCTAATAATGATACATTTATCAGTTAAAATTGAATTGTGAAAGCTATTGGAAAATACTTTGTTGTTTGAACTTATAAATGTATCATTATTAGAATATTACTAACATCAACAATTCAGCATACCCACCATAATATTTATTCATTTTATTATGCGCTAAAGAACACAAAACATTAAAATTTTCAAATGTAAAGAAATATTCTGCACTTAATACATGGAGATTAGATTTTTTCGAAGATAATGATTTTATATCAATTAAGCGAATTTTAATCGTTGAAAAAAATGAACTTTTCTACATTTTAAACAAAAAAATGACAGATTCTTAACATCTCTTGAAAATATTTACAAATCATAAAAGCGAAAAACACATACCAGTAAAAATCAAAAGAGCCTTAAAATTGAAAATGTGAAGAATCTTGTGAACAGAACCAAATCGCAATGAAGAAAACAGAAAATGGGTTGAAGTGTATTGGAAGCCAGTAAAAAGTGTTTATTTCCAATGACCAAATAAATCTGTAGCAAATCCAAATTCAAGATATTTTTCGAGCCACACGAATTGTTTAGCTGCCGTATAAAATCATGGAGGATAATAAAGTTTTCCATATACAACGTGGCTGGATAACAATTCAATAGTCTCTAGTTGAATGCATCTATAATCAAGGGGTTCAAAACGGAAATGAGGCACCGCTTCCTAAAGGGTAATTTGGACCCGAAATTGATTAAATTTTTTAAAAAAAGACTAAACTTAATCCAAAAAATAATTTAGGACTAAAACTCTCGCATTCTTCTAAAAGAGAACTAAAACTTCATTAATCCTAAAAAGGCACCGCTTAGTTTTTTTTTTCTTTTTCTTTTGATAGGCAAAAAAGGGATAATTGCAAAATTCTACTTGTATTAATGCTCATAACAAAGTTGAGAAAATTTTATTATTCCTTATTTTCTTTTGTTTATATGGAAATAGGAGGCAACTTTCCCTTTCATATATATGTTATTTGAGAAGCTTTAAGACACTATCAAATTGATATTTGATTTTTGTAACAGGAAAAATGGTGAGACAAAACAATGCTGTGGCACACGCACTCGCAAAGAAAGTTCTGAGCTAGAGGGGAGTCATACCTTGTCAAAGGGAGTCCCGGAAGCTGTGAGGGGTTTGGTGGAGAGAACAGCTAGCCGTGTTTCCTAGTCTTTTTCTCCAGGCTCTCTAGACTATTTGTTTTTTTCGTGCCATTTTTGTTTGTTTTCTATCGAGTTTATTATGAAAAAAGGGAAAATTACTGAGTTTTTTTTTTGCTTAATCTATTATGGGTCCTACTAAATACAACCTAGTAAAATGGGAAAAAATAAACACACTACAAGAAAATTGATCATTAGTGATAATTGAAAATAATTATAAAATATTTGTTATTTGTCATTAAAGACTTTTAGTGATAATAAAAGAGTCGCCATAAAATTGTCATTAAAAGTTCGCTGCTAAAAGTATATAATAACAACTTATCAATCCTGCCACGAAAAGTATAATATTAGTGACGACATGTGTATTGCCGATTAATAATAACTTTTGTGACGATTTAGTTTGTATAACTAAATGTACACAAATCTCTTCATTATAGAGACTAATTGTCAGTAAAAATAGAATTTTAAAATTGTAAAATATAACTTTCCGTGACAATAAATTGTCGTCAAGTTTTTAAATATTTTAGTGACAACAATTCTTGTCACTAATAATCAAAATTTAAACAAAAATTATTTTACAAAATAAAATAATATAATGGCAACTTTTTTTAAAAAAATTTTATGATGAGAAATCAACCGCTAATAAACTCTGGCTCCATGTATATCCACACCTCACACTAAGACTAGTAATTAATTGTATTAAGTAGATAAATAGAAGATGCCTAAGTGCATTTAATTTCGTGAAGAATATAATTCAATCCTATATTTAATATGATCAATTAAACAAGCCAATAAAACTAGGAACTCAAAAATCTATCCTAAAAATTTATCTCCAATGTTTAGTTGTCATCCACCTCATTATTATGGGACCTACTTTTCAAAATTCTCTCTTCAAGTCTCTCTCTTACTTGTTTAATCGACTCTTGTTTTTCTCTTTCTTGCCCAATATTTAAGTCTTTCCATCCATGCCTCCCATCATGGCCCATTCCTTTTTTTCTCTTTCTTTCCAATTAATATTGTTATTATTAAAATTAAAATTTAATTTATACTAATTAATTAAAATATTATATTAGATAGATATTTATGTTATACTAAATTATTTAGTATTGAATAATATTTTTATAAAAATATATAATAATAAATAATGTTTTTATATTATTTATTATTATATATAATTCAAATATTATATTAGATAGATATTTACAAAATAAATAACTAATATATTATTTTAAAATAAGAAGTTAAACAATTGTTTATCTGCAAAGAATTGTGATCTGCTAACTAAGAGTACTTGATCTGGTCATAGTTAGCCGATCATATGGCTAACAATGTCTAAAATTGTTGCCGTTCAAAAAAAAAATGTCTAAAATTGTTTAATAGCTAACAATTGTATAGCTGCTTATTCTAAAAAAATATTAGTTATTTATTGTATATATGTTTTCATAAAAATATTATTTAATAATAAATAATTTAGTATAACATAAATATCTATCTAATATAATATTTGAATTAATTAGTCTAAATTAATTTTTAATTTTATTATTTATAATAAGATAACTAACTTAAAAGTGATATAATTTTAACATTTAAAATTTTTAATAATAACTTAATAATGATCAGATATAAAGAGAAAAAGAAGGTTGGGTCATGGTAGTAGTGAGGCATGGATATTGGATGGAAAGGCTTGAGTATTAGGCAATAGAGAAAAAATGGAGAGTAAAGTAAAGAGGCAAGAAAGAGACGTGAAGAGAATTTTGAAAAGCGGGTTTTACAATAATGAGGTGGATGCTAACTAAACAATCAGGATAAACTTCTGTGATATATTTCTAGGTTCCTAATTTTATTGTAAACATGCAAGCCCTATGTGCATTTTCTCAATTCATTTTTTTTAGAATATCTACTTTTCTCGCCAACACTCTTTCAAGTCCAAGCCAAATAGAGCCGAGAAGAAAAGGGAAGCTAATTTCAACTTTTAAGTTTTATTTATAGTAGAGTGTACATGGGTCAATTAAGTCCGATTTCGTACTAAATTTTAGATCGGATCTAACTTTAATTGGTTTTAATTTTTTAAATTCAGAACCAACTCAGTCATTTTATATAACCAAATCAAATCAAACCAATAAAAAATGGGATTGGTTCGGTTTGGAACTACAGCTCTATAAATTTTAAAAATCACTTTGTGCGCATAAAAAAAATCAAAATAAATTACACCGATCTCTTCTAGAGTTTATGACAAAATTAAAAACACTCTATCTGTTTTTTAAAATATTATTAATTTTTCCTATGATTTATTTGTCTATATCAATTAATTCAACCATTAAACTTTTGTCATTGACAAAACGAAAATCGTTGAATTATCTCAAATTTATTGCTAATTTTTGTATTTTGCACTTATTATTGTGAGGAAAGTTCCAGGATTTATCATTACTCTCTCTCTCTCTCTCTCTCTCTCTCTCTCCAATCCACCCCATAATTAACTTTTTACCTGTTCTACATTTCTATGATATGGTTTAGGAAACTAATGGCTACGTAGCAATGGAGAGAAGCATAAGATAAGCTGTGCCATTGACCACATAATAGATGCTCAAATGAAACGAGAAATCACATAAGCAAATGTGTTCTACATCCAACTGTCCAAATGAAGATCGATCGACAAGAAATCTCGGCCATCCTTAGAAAGAATTCAGTCTTCATCGGCTGAATCATCCTCACCACTACTATTCCCCGCCTGCGAAAATTCGCCACAAACTTTTCATCATCATCGATATTCGAACGACGACACAACCGGCGGAACTTTCTAGTCAATTCCTCAACCCACTCGATCTTTTCCTTTACAAGATCCAAAAGCTCCTCGTCGGTATCGTCGTACTGAATCAAATGCTTACCGAAATTCTTATAGAAAGATTTAACGTAGCCATCAACCTAAACCATATCCAGAGAGAGAGAGAGAGAGAGAGAGAGAGAGAGAGAGAGAGAGAGAGAGATGGCACCCTCCCTAAGCCCTATAACCCCCAACCCTCGTAATCCCCAAGCCCCTACCATCAATCAAAACCACCTTCATTCCCCTTGCCTCCCACCATCCCTAAGGAATCAAAGGTTCTAGTGCATGCTTGGTGATGGACAACAACCCTGTATGGTGGGAAAACCCTAATGAATTTCGTTTTGAAGTCGAACAGGGGGTTGACGTGATTGAGGTCGAATTGGATTTCAGCGGCGGTGAGGATGTTGATGACGGGTTTAGAGATTTTGATCCCGAGGGTTTGAAAAGCCCGTTTAGAGTGCAGAGTCCAATTCAATCGTTGGATAATATGGCGGTTGATGAAAATGGAGGGCACGAAAGGAAGGTTCATTTTCACGGGCACAGAAAAAGGGTTTGGGTTAGGGTTAGGGTTAAGGTTTCGAAGGGTAGAGACCAGCACGATAGAGTCGAGTTGGACGTGTCATCCGATACCGAGACTAGAAATTGGAACGAATCAGAGAGGAATGGCGTTAGGGTTTGGTTGAATCAGCTAGGGTTAGAGAATAGAGCAGAACGCGCCAGCTTGCACATTGCAAACCATTCGACTGTTGTCTTCAAAGTTCAAACCAATTGTTCCATAGCTCAGCTCCAAACCAAGTGGCTAGCTTTCTGTTTATCTATACTATTATTACAAGGCAACATCTAAATTTGGTCACTACTAATTTTGTAATTTCATTCTTCATCCACCATCTCTTTACTTAACAAAAGGCTAAAATAATAAAAATACCATAAAATCTTAACCTCCCACGTTCTACCACTTTCAGTTTCCTTCCTTCCCTCTCTCTCCGGCAGTTTTCTAAAAATTATAACATCCTCAATCCTACGCATCACCTCCCCACTTTCACTTTGCAACGACGCCATTGATCGATAAGCATCGTCTCCCTGTCTCGCTCACTCTCGCCGCTGGCCATCGGACTCTATTTCCGTTGGTCCCGCATATCTCTGTCCCTGTCACCTCTTTGCTTTCATTCAATTAAAGTCTTCTTGCATTGCAAATATTTATTTTCTCTCTGTGTATCTCTCTCTCTGATGTATGTATATATGGAAGTCATCTCTCTCTCTCTCTGATGCATGTATATATGGAAGTTATAACGTGTATTATCATGTTATTAGAAGGTATTGGTAGGTCACAACTGCCTTTCGCTTCCTTTTTTTTCCAGTAATTCGAGGACATTATTTACATGGGCGGTGCTCTCTACAAATGAATCTACAAGTAAAATAATGTCGTTCTATTTTTTTTTTGGTTTAAAAGTAGTAGTGCTGACGTTGAGGAAAATCAAAGCTTGAACGTAAAAGAGTGAAAATGGAGATCTCGACTCCATAATACGTTCCAAAGGCAAGTTCGGTTTGATTCAATGAATCATATGTTCTTTTTCTTTTTGATCTTCTGTACCGATAAGTCAAGCTTCTTTGGATTGTGTTTTGCTCAAATTTGTAATTGGCAATAGTGCAATTCATAGAAGCATCCTCAACTGCTGATTGCGCATTGGTTCATTTGATTTGATAAGAGTTCCTATTTAGTGTCACTGTTTCTACTCTTCTGACAATTGGGTGACGAAGAAATTGATATTTTAGGACTCAAAAATGCTATTTATCCATAAAATTGTTCACAATTTGAAACAAATGGTTTAGATAATTTATTTTGAATTGTTGTTAATCTAGCAGTTAGGCTTACGCGTTGCATGTTGCATGTGTAACTATATCTATATAATAAGATTTAACTTTTTTTAATATTACTGAAAGAAAAGTGAGAGTGTTATCATTAAAATCATGATAAGAAAGTCTCAACTCCTAATAAATAGAAAATAAAACTAAGTATATGTTTAATAGCCACAGGCGTTATTGGGAAGAAAATATCTGAATCAATGTTTGGAAGCAAATAGCTCAACATTGGGAGTGCGTGGCCGTTGATGACTAGATAAGGCGCTGTTTGTTTTCAAAGTCTCCCAAAGTCATTCATACCATTTTTTTTTCTGTTCTTATTTTTATTTTTAATTTCACTCTGTTTTTGTAATCTCGAATCTTTTAATATCCCGTTGTTGTTTGATCTATATATTGTGATGCGAATTATTGGAGGCACTTAAACTTATTTTTTGTTCTAATCTTTTCTAGGTTTTGCTTTGTTTTAGATTTAGAATTTTCACAAATTTTAAAAAATTAGCCCATCAGATTTTCACACTTCGAAAATAGTAAAGACATTTTGTCAAACTTTGTTTGCCCATAAATGTGATGTAATTATTGGCTAAAGCTATGTTAAATTATTAAGTTTTCTAAAAATATTCATATTCTCTTGTTAAAATATGTTAAATTATCAAATTTTGTAAAAAAAATTCTCATACTCTATTTTTTTCATATGTTAAATTATTAACTTTTAAAAAAAA
>JAULJZ010157743.1:0-52467 GCA_032270985.1 Heliamphora pulchella | reverse complement strand
TATTTATTTTATTTTTCGTTCCACATTTTTTGAAAAATAATAATTTATTTTGATTAAATATTTTTTTATTTAATTAACTCAAAATCAGAAATTAATTCTTACGTTTTTTCAAGATTTCCAATTTTAAAAAAATATCTTAAACATGATATTTTGTAAAAAAATAAAATATCTGAAATTTTTCCATTTAATTAAAAATAATTAATTAAAAAAAACTTAATTTTATTTTTTATTACAAAATATTTTAATTAAAACCGAATATTCAAATTAACTAAATTAACAGGATAAATAAAACAAATATTTATCATCCACTTAGTTAATAAAAAACTAAATGCAAGATAAACATATCCCGATTTTATGATTCGATTGAAATTCTAAAGAGTTTCAATCTCCTGCTCTGAAAAGGATAAGTTGCAATAATTCAATCGTATCAGCTTCTTTAAAAAGACAAGCTCCAAGTTGCATAAGGAGACTACTGCGGTTTGGATAAACACTGCTTGCCTATTGAATAGAAATCGCTGCATTGAATATCACCGAAACAGTCTTCCAATATGAACATTGTTGTACAAACGCTGTTTGCTATGGCTTGAAAAACCAGTGCCATCTTTGGCACCGAACAATGCTGCGGCTTTTGCAAAAAAAAAAAAAAAAAACAGTGCCCCTCATGTGTTTTGCTTCTAACCGCTGAAGTGCTGAAAAATAGCCTGGGACGCTTGGCAGTTTGGGCGCTGCGCACTGTTTGAAAATTGCTGAAGATTTGCTGCGATTTGGAAGCTAATTGGCGCTGCACTTTCTTGGAAAATTGTGCCTGTTTGTTGAAAAACACTGCGGTTTGTCCTTCTTTGCTTGCAAAAGCCAGCGCCATGTATGACGCCTCAAAAAGCGCAGCACCGAAACAGTGCTCTGCAACTGTTTGTGCTTAGGCGCTCTTGGTTGGATAAAAAAACCTTGCTGTTTGGATGATCAGAAACTACAGCACAGATTTGAACTCTGCTTCAGCATAAAAAACCGTGTCTTGTTTGGCAAAACCGCGGCAGTTTCTTGCTGCGCCACTATGAATGGATTTTTTTTAATCTTCTTGTGATTGTTGCGGCTTGCACAAGCTTCTCGTGCCGCCAGATTTTGCACAGTGTTCTTCACTTTGTTCTTCATTCTTTTTTTTTTTTTTATTTTATTTTGATTTCATAAAATAAAAAAAAATTAAAAACCAAAAAATAATTATTTTTACATTGATCCTATGTCTATGTAGAGTTTACAATCAATCTACCACAATCAACCCTCGTTGTTAAAAATAATTAAATTAAATCATTATCCACGCATTCAATCAATTATGAAAATAAAGAATGATCATAAAATCGGAATTAGAACGCATGCAAAACAAACTTAGCAACAGTTCTAAAACTGCCCGGCCCCGATAACCCTAAACAAAAAATAAAACGGCTCTAATACTAATTTGTTGGAGGTAATACTGTCAAGATCATTGTTTTTGTAAACGATTTTCAGTAAAAAATAACTGGACGGACAAATGGTAAAATGGACTCCAGATAAAACGTTTAACGTAGAACGATCAAAATAAAACCCCTGCAACCAAAGTTAATTTAGAAAAATACCTTTTGTCGATCTAATTTTCAACTACGACTTGATTTCAAGTTGAAGCTCCAGTCAGATCTTCTACTGTATTTCCTTACGCGATCCTCGAATGTAGTGTGGGCTACGGACTATCGAGCACTCGTACTGGCAGAACTCCGATATATTTAGTCTTGAGAGACAAAATATGATATATCAATGATTTGAAACTGATTCAGCCTACTCGCATATATATAGGGCTACAGTAGAGACCTGTGGAGTAATTATAAGTAAGACTTCCAGTGGAACACATATATCTATTAGCGGTTTCTGTAATTATGGAAAGACGCAGTGATTTCTGTAATTTCTATAAAACACTGAATTACAGTTCACACCACTAAAGAACTATAATTACACTCTGACCCATAATCTTAAGATCTTGTATTGAGCTCCTATTATTAAATGCTTACCATTTCTCCCCACGTTAAAATTCTCGATACCCACCAATTAAATTTAATTACTGACAATTTAATTTAATCGGTATCTTGATATTTTTTAAGTCCTTCTGCTTAACTTATTTGACCACTGGATAATCAAATTTACCTGTAGGGTTTGGCCCGGTTAAAACTTATAAGCATTCTTAAGGGGGTGTCGTCAATCCCGATTATTCGGGACGTAGATTTCGTCAATAATTAATATTTGTCATATAAATAATACCGCTATCCAACTCACCGGGAATAAAGACTCATATGAGATCCCACCCTCTAATGAATCAAAACAACGAATATTAAATATAAGCAAATCAATAATTATTTCAGGATTAAGAGAATAAATACTATTCATAATAACCTTGGGGTGTGAATTAATTTATATAGTCAGTATAAAAGTAATTACTCCAAATGTCCTGTTCAATACACACAAAGTGTACTGGCACAGAGAGTTAGAATAATAGACGACGCTATTATCTGTTTTTTGTAACTAAGACAAGCCTACTACAATTCTGTACCACAGTCGTACCGATAGTATGTCTATTTCCATCTAAACTGTGACACATAAAACTTATATTTTGTAAGAACCTAAAATCTGATTTTTTGTGTGTAAGCTGTACTCTACACACCAGATTAAATATTATACAGAATATTGGATATCCATGCATAGCAAAGAAAAGATACACATACATTGCTTATAAAGATTCTCATAAAATGAAAAATTAATTTTATTAAAAAATAAAATTAAATACTAAAAATATGATTTTCAGTATACCAACCCTAACACGTGAAAGAGTACAACATGCTTATGACCTTATTGTATATGCTTATTGTATTGTCGAGTATTGTTAGATGTCGTGAGGCGACGAGAAAACTTATGATTTTTGAAAAATAAAATCATTTTTTTTAAGGCTCATGTGCGTCAAAATATTCATATTATTCGTGTTAGCATGTTTTGCCTTTAAATTCATGCTAGTCTGTTTCCTATTCGGATTTGACTCACGTTGTGGGATTTATAAAAAAAATTTTCAGATGACGGTGATCATGGATGTTGATCTAATCGAGCCTCGGAGGCGAAAGACTTTTGCTTAAAGTTTTCTTTTATTTATTTTTGTTATTGAATCATGTACTTTCACATGTTTTGCTTTTTTTGGAGGCGCGTTTTGTAAGTTTTGAGGCGATATACTATGCTTGTATGGAACAGAGAAGAACCTTGGCCAACCTTTCTGATTCCAAATTGTATATTTTGGTGTTGGTTAAGTGTTCGGCATAATAAAATCTTATTTTCAAAAAAGATGGTTTTGTGGGATTTTACGTAACCCTAGGTTTTGGAGCGTGGCATATGTTATATAAGTTTATATTTTATTTGTTTATTAGTTTACTATAAATTTATTATTAATTAATAAGTGTATAGTTTATATTATTAAAAGTTTATTAATTTATTATTAATTGGTAAATAAAATAATAAAATACAATATAAATTTTATAAATCAAAAATTAAATCTTTACAATTTTACACATTATAAGTGTATTATATATAATTAAAAAATAGAGAAATTGCATCACTATAAGTCAAGTACATCCAACTCGGTTGGCACATACAAGCCTAACAATCATTTGCATTATTCTCTACTTAAAATACATTATAAGTGAAATATAAAATTACAAATTTAAAGAAATAACATTTACATATGTAAAAAATAATTTGAAAAATCAATCTGCGCCTGATAATTCTTCAGGCATTCTACAGGTGATAGTTTCTAAGTCTACTTCGAGTCTTTCCTTCTCATTCATTTCTTGATATCTCTTTGATGCGTAAATTGTGTTCCGTGTAATCATTATTGCTTGGACCATCTCCGGAGTGAATCTGAATCTGTAGTCGTTCAGCACTCATCCACCTGCACTGAAAGCTGAGTTCGAAACAACTATAGAGATAGGAACTGCAAGTATATAGCGAGTTATTGCGGATAATACTGGCCATGACACATCATGTTGTTTCAATAATCTAAAATATCAAAATTATCTTCATTTAAATTTTCTCCAGCATCAAAATAACGTTGGAGTTCTGTGATAGAACTCTCATAAACCTCAGAAAGTCGCCTAATTTTTATTATAGACTAATCATCGTTACGACTTCGAGATGAAACCCTAACCGTGGGTTATGTTGATTGATCTATTATATGAATTTTATATTCATCATATAAATTTTTAAGTGTTTAATTTATTGGTTCAAGTTGGTTTGTATTACAATAAATTTTTTTTAAAAAATATTATAAACTAATATTTTTATTCATAGGATCTAGTATGCAAGTTATTCCAAAAAAATGTATTATTTCATTATAATATTTATTAAATTTATCTTTCATGCTAATTATCATTTAATAATAATTTACATGGATTAAAAATTCATCAAATATTGCGGTAATTTATTTTAATTGTAATAAAACTAATGGAGTAGTAGGAGTGTAAATATAAGAAAGTAATTTTATTGCTTGATCAAAAATTTTATAATTTTTTTTATATACATTTAAATTATGCCAATCACTAGGTATTGGTGGAGTAAAGTTAGTTTTTATATTTATTTCAAAAAATAAATTAATTACTTTTTTTTATTTTATTACTAGTTGTAACATATTATATGTCGAGTTCCACCTAATTTTTATATCATGTTATAATTTTTTACATTTTATATTTTCTTGTTGACATATTTTTTTATACATATCAACTCTTCTAGCATTACTATTTATACATTTTATTGCTAACCTAACTCATTCAAGAGATTCATTATAATATTTAAGTCATTCTTTAACAATAAAATTTAAAATATGTGCAGAACAATGAATATGAAATAAAGAACCAGATAATGAAAGTTGTAAATTACATTTTAAATAGTTATCACATTCATTATTATAAGAAATATTATCTAAAGTAATAAAAAATATTTTTAATGCAATACCCCACGAAACTAGTTCTTGCATAATAATTACATTTAAAGAATGACTAGTATAGGAAAATTCTATAGTTTTAAATAATTTTTTTTACATAAATTTCAATCATTATTTATAAAATGTGCTGTAATACATTGATATTCTTAAGTATTTCAAGCAGTCCATAAATCAGAAATTAAACTAATTTTTTCTTTTAAATTTGTAAATAAATCCATCAACTCGGTTTTAATTTCATCAAATCTTTGTAAAATTTTATTTTTTGTAGTATTTCTAGAAAAATGTTGAAACTGAGGAACAAATCCCCCTTATATTATTTCTTCAAATGCCGGTTGTTCACTTATTGAAAATGATTATTCCTGTTTTATTATATAATTAATAACACAATTTTATGCACGGATAGATTCATACGAAAAATTAATAATATTACCAGTTAGACCTCTACCTATCTGCATTTGTGAAGTGAGATTAAGAGGTGTATTTTTTAGGTGACTATTAGAATGTCTACGTAAGTGGCTAGTGCTACTCAATATGTGACCTAAAAGTAGTTTATTACAAAATTTATATTTTACTTTAACAGTAACAGTGCCATCAGTATTTTTTTAAAAAAAATTTTCAAAAAATTTCTACACATTTGAAATATTTTTACTAGATAAACTTACAGATGCAGATGCAGATGCAGATGCACCAGTAGAAGTTGATAAAGTAGTGGATGAATTAGGAATAGGAGCAGGGAGAGTGGGATTAGAACTATTAGGTGGAAATGCAAAAATTTTTTCTTTTTCATCAACGGTAAATATATTTGGTTCCTTCAATAAAATAAAAAATTATAAAATTTTAAAGCAAAATTGATAAATTAGAGAATACAGAGTAGAAGCAAGTAACTTATAATTAAATTTTGAAAATGAAATAAAATTTAATTTTTTAAAGAAATTAATTAGAATTTAAAAAATTGTATTCAAATAAATTAAATATTACAAAAAATAAATTAAATTGTAGAAAATAAAGCAAACCGAATTAAGTAATTCCGATATTTAATCTTGATCTCGATCGATTTGTGTTTTGATCTTGATCTTGATTCTTGATCTTCACTCCTTGATTCGCCAACAATTTTACCAAACCCGAATATCACCAAACTCGAATATCACCAATTCACGAATCATCGATTTATTAAAGAGTAGAGAGAGTAGAGAATTATTTGAATGAAATTAGAGAGAGTAGATAGCCCTATTTATAGGAAAGTTTTTTAATTGTTTTAAAGAAAACCAAAACTAGCTGTTGGCCGGGCCCAACGGTCACTAAATTTGGGCCTTTCATTTTCAAATAATGTGATCCGAGCTGTTGAAGAAAAATTTCTGATCGTTGGGGAGTTCGGGCCCGGCCAGGCCCAATGGCTAGCCTGTGGCCCGGTCCGACCCGACCCACAGGCTTTAGGGGTGGCCTAAGCCTGAAAATGTATAGTATGGGCTCGGGTCTTGATTGGGCCGGGCTAGACCCGCACAGTAACAGGCCTCATGTGAGATCTTGACCTATTTTATTTTTGGAATAATTTAAGTGTTGACAGAATTTGAGTTAACTCTTGATCTCGGTGTGTTAGGTTTTTGTTTCTTCATAGTAGAACAACATGTGCGTATGAGTTTTATGCTTGTTTGGGTTCGAAAGAGGCATGTTTGGCCTGGTTTAAGGTTGAAAAACCTGTTTCTCGCAAAGGACCATTTTTCTCAACAGTCTAGTCGACTGGACGGGTGTCCCCAGTCGACTGGGGTTGAATCTAGTCAACTGAACTATGTCGGCAAGGCTTATTTTACAATTCTAGTAGCCTTATCCAGTCGACTGGATTTGGGGTCCAGTTGATTGAACCGTGATATTTTGTCATTTTTATAAAAAGAAGAATCCTGGAGATATTTTGGAATATTTTAATTTTGAGATCTGGTTTCTCTCTCCCAAAACCTCTGCCTTCTCTCTAGATTTTGATGGGCCCGAGGCTCGATTTTTAGTAAACTGACAATGGATCCTTGATGTTGGTGCCGGGGGCTTCGCATATATTGAGACAGAATTCTATTTTGTCGAGATTCAATTTTTGAGACATCGAGCTTTTGGCTCATCGAGGTAGGATTTTAGACTCTACTGTTGTTAAAGGATGCTACGTGTAATTATATGTGTTTTTACCGGGTAAAAAATGCATTAAATGTGATTTTTATCTTTAAACCTTGGTTTTTGGGTAAAAAGTGGATTTTACGCCTTTCTTGGTTTATTTCATGATCCGGATGTGTTGATATTCATGATTTTCAAAAAAGTTGTTCTGAAAATAAGGTGTTTGTTGAAAATTGTAAAAAAACGTATTTTTGGAGATTTGGAGCTAACCCTCGGGGTTGAGTCTCAGCTTTTAAAACATTTTAATGGTTTTAAAATGACTTCTATAGATGTACTGTGACGGTGGGTGTGTTGAGTTGGGCTTCTATTGCTCCTCGGTGAAAGTCCAGAAACGTATGCAGTGTAGGTGCTTTGTACCATTGGGTTATCCCCGTAAATTAAGCAGTGGGTGCTCTGTACCCTCGGGTTTCGAGTCCGTAAATTGAGCAGTTGCGTTGTTGTGACTCTGTATAGAACTTGTCATTACCTAGCAGGCCTTAAGTGGTTCAGGACTAGGATAATGGACAGGAGTCTATAGTTATTACCTTTGTCCCTGTGTGTGGCAGAGTCAGTACATAGGATTTTATTTTATCTTTTTCTCCTCGGCTGTGTGACCTGAGTGGAGAATACTGTTTTTTTACTGTGTTATCATTTTACTTTCCTCGGTTGTGTGTTCGAGTGGGAAAATAACGTTTTGTTCCCGGTTGTGTGATTTGAGTGAAAAATCATGTTTTTTATTATTGTTTTTCTTTAACTATGGCAACTTATCTGCATGGTAGATATGCATGGTTTTAAGGGTAGAAATGTGGGGTTTTTTGAAGTAAAATCGTTTTGAGGCTCGTGTTGGCATGATGGAAAACTTGTGATTTTCAGGGTGGGAAAACCTTTTTGGCTCATGTGGTTAAGTCTGTATGCTTATGATTGCATAACCTGCTTTACGGCTTTATAGTATGTTTCTATTGGGCTTCAGCACACGATGTGTGATTTTGTTGTAAATCCTTTTTTAGGTGGACGTGGTCCTGTTTGGTGACATTGAGGTGCTCGGAGGTGGCTGTGTACGAGACCATGTTGTTTGGTCTTTTTTGGTAGTTTATACCTTTCTGTATATGTTTCATGTTTGTGTATAACATGTTGCAAACCATATGCTTTTCTTATGGCCGTGGGCCAATGTATGCATGTTTTTTGCTTTTGAGAGAACCATGGGTTGATTGTTATTTTTCGTAGTTTCTTACTATATTTTTCGTTGGTTGGTGCAACGGCTTGTAAACAAAAGGGGTTTTTAAATGGTTTAGGTTTCATTCAAACTCTTGTGCTTTGAGGACAATTTTGGAACTGTCTAAGTTTCTTTTAAAAAAAGAAAAGATTTTCTTATCCCAAAATAGGTATCTTATTTTTAAAGGCTCGGCTTGTGAGGCTATAATCGAAGTTTTTTGGGCTACTCTTTTAAATCAAATAAACTCTCGGTAGTACGTTTTTACAAAGGTTTTAGCCTTGTTTGGGCTTTATGGTTTTCATCCCTTTTTGTTCAGGTGGTTTGGTGGTTATTCTTGGGCTTTTGCGTGACCCGAAGTTTGAGTCACTTAACCAAACATATCATGCAGACAGAACATCTCATAGGTATCCAAAACCTATACAAACCCAACCAACAGTCGCGTCAGTCCGAACAGGCCATGCCAGCCAAGCATCCTCAAACATTGAATCCATCCTGACTCGTACGTTACCATACTCTCGGGATCACCTTCCATACAAGCAACAGTTATGCCAAAGCACAACACTTACCACAGACGATAACCATTTCTTGACTCTAAAAACTCTAAACAGCTCAAAACTCCAAACAAGACCCGAATCCAGACTCACAAAAGTCTGTCAAAAACTCACCATGTAAATATCATAGCCACACTATTCTGACAAAATTCTCGCCCTGCCATGAGCTAGAAGGACAACCATACACACATCCCAAAACAAGCCGCACACAACAGTTAAGGATTTTTTTACTGATCTCTACACAAAAAACTTTGTGTTTCAACACCAACTTTCTTGTCACAAGAACAAGCACAAGCATTTCTCGACCTCACATGGAACATAACCCAACTGGTTCAACCCTCCTACAAAACGAGCCACGCTAACTAGGTTACCACAACCTATTATGTCTACCACACTCATACGTACTCCTTTACGATTCCGCTGTTAGGGACCGGAAAGAATCGCATGAAGTGACTTTGTGGCTGTGATGCCGAATTAATTTTCGATTAGGTGGAGCCTTGTTTGGGATAATGGTGTATCACCTAGTGTTTCTCCGGGGTGAGATGATGGTTGTGATGAGATGTGTTCTTTGGTATTCCAAGTGAGTAAGTGAGCTTCTCTATAGAGTCGGGTGTTTGTGTTGTGGCTCGTGAAAGGGCATTGTGTCATCTTCGTGATGGTATTGTTAGCATCAGCAGAGCGATGATGTGGTATCAAAGTCAGTGGACGTTTGGCAAGCATCAGAACTTGAGTAAAGTTTGGGAGTGCAGTATGTAACTTTGTGTGATTGATGTCAAGGTCCGACATCTTGAGTCAAGACTCGCGGGGATAGCTCTTGGTGTGCATTGTAAGGTGTGATTGAGCCAGTTTGTGGTAGTAAGAACGAAGGGGTGGTAGTCTCTTTGTTCGGGCATAGAGAGTGCTTGAGATCAAGTACGCGTAGAGAGTGTTTGAGATCAAGTACCATGGTAGACTAGTCTTGTGTGATGCGTTTGTCACTCGGATGGTTTGTGTTCAGTGGGAGATATGTTTCGAGGTTTGAGGGTGTGAGTTGGATCTTGATTCGGTGTTCATGGATGTTTCATTGATGACAGTAGTGTCAGTGGTGCTCGCACATGTGGACAGTTTGTGTGGGGATCGAATCTTCAAGTCGTGTTTACTTTGTGTGACGACAGGTTTGGGATTTCAATTGCTGGGGTATTTCAGTTGTTGTGCAGAATTGCTGGGTTTGCATCAGAGATTGTTGATGGTGGATGGACTGGTGTTTGGCTTGAGTTTTAGTGTTGAATTTTGAGGACGAAATTCCTTTAAGAGGGGGAGAGTTGTGAGGCCCTAACCTATTTTATTTTTGAAATAATTTAAGTGTTGATGGAGTTTGAGTTAACCCTTGACCTCGGTGTGTTGGGTTTTTGTTTCTTCATAGTAGAACAACACGTGCATATGAGTTTTACGCTTGTTTGGGTTCGAAAGAGTCATGTTTGGCTTGGTTTAAGGTTAAAAGACTTGTTTGTTGCATAGAACCATTTTTCCCAGCGGTCGGTAAGGTTTATTTTGCAATTCCAGTAGCCTCATCCAGTCGACTGGATTGGGGGTCCAGTCAACTGAACCGTGATATTTTTCTCTGTCTATAAAAGGAAGAAGCTTGGAATATTATGGGATATTTTGATTTCCAGATCTGGTTTCTCTCTCCCAAAACCTCTGCCTTCTCTCTAGATTCTGATGGGCCCGGGGCTCAGTTTTTAGCAAACTGATAACGGATCCTTGATGTTGGTGCCAGGGGCTTCGCATATATTCGGACATAATTTTGTTTCGTCGAGGTTTGATTTTTGAGACGTCGAGCTTTTGGCTCACCGAGGTAGGATTCTAGACTCTACTATTGTTAAAGAGTGTTATATGCAATTATATGTGTTTTCACCGGGTAGAAAATGCATTAAATGTGATTTTCATGTTTAAACCTTGATTTTTGGGTAAAAAGTGGGTTTTGCGCCTTTCTTGGTTTATTTCATGATCCGAATGTGTTGATATTCGTGGTTTTTAAAAAAGTTATTTTGAAAACGAGGTGTTTTGTGAAAATTATGAAAATCGTGTTTTTGGAGTTTGGAGCAAACCCTCGGGACTGAGTTTCAGCTTTTTAAACGTTTTAATGGTTTTGAAATGACTTCTGTAGATGTACCGTGACAGTGGGTGTGTTGAGTTAGGCTTCTATTGCTCATCGGTGGAAGTCCGGAAATGTGCGCAGCGTAGGTGCTTTGTACCTTCGGGTTAATCCTTGTAAATTAAGTAGTGGGTGCTCTGTACCCTTGGGTTTCAGGCTTGTAAATTAAATAGTTACGTTGTTGTGACTTCGTATAGAACTTTTCATTAATTAGTAGGTCTTAAGTGGTTCAAGACTAGGATAATGGGCATGAGTCTATAGTTGTTACCTTTGTCCCTGTGTGTTGCAGAGTCGGTACATAGGATTTCATTTTATCTTTTTCTCCTCGACTGTATGACTTGAGTGGATAATACTGTTTTAGTACTGTGTTATCGTTTTATTTTTCTCGGTTGTGTGTCCGAGTGAAAAAATAACGTTTTGTTCCCGGTTGTGTGATCTAGGTGAAAAATCATATTTTTTATTATTGTTTTCCTTTAACTATGGCATGTTATCTGCATGGTAGATATGCATGTTTTAAGGGTGGAAACGTGACATTTTCTGAAGTAAAATCGTTTTGAGGCTCGTGTTGGCCTGATGGAAAACTTGTGATTTTCAGGGTGGGAAAACCTTTTTGGCTCATGTGATTTAGTCTATATGCTTATGATTGCATAACCTACTTTATAATTTTATAGTTTGTTTCTATTGGGCTTCGGCACACGGTGTGGGATTTTGTTGTAAAACCTTTTTCAGCTGGACGCGGTCCTGTTGGGTGACCTTGAGGTGCCCGGAGGTGGCTGTTTACGAGACCCTATTGTTTGGTCTTTGTTTGGTAGTTTATACCTTTCTGTATATGTTTCATGTTTGAGTAAAATATGCTGTAAACCATATGCTTTTCTTATGGTCGTGGGCCAATGTATGCATATTTTATGCTTTTGAGAGAACCATGGGTTGATTGTTGTTTTCCGTAGTTACTTACTACATTTTTCGTTGGTTAGTGCAACGGCTTGTGTAAACAAAAGGGATTTTTAAATGGTTTAGATTTCATTCAAACTCTTGTGCTTTGAGGGCAATTTTGGAACGGTCTAAGCTTCTTTTAAAAAAAGAAAAGATTTTCTTATCCCAAAACGTGTATATTGTTTTTAAAGACTCGGCTTGTGAAGCTGTAATCGTAGTCTTTTAGGCTACTCTTTTAAAACAAATAAATTCTCGGTAGTACGTTTTTACAAAGGTTTTAACCTTGTTTGGGCTTTATGGTTTTCATCCATTTTTGTTCGGGTGGTTTGATGGTTGTTCTTGGATTTTTGCGTGACCCGGCGTTTGGGGCGTGACACCTCGGGCTACCCGCAAATCGCGGGCAATTTTTACACCCCTACTTATTGCTTAGATAGAGAATTTTAGTTGATACCCTTATCATAACATTGCTTAAAATTGTTATATATAATAAACATGCTTGATTGTCAAAAATATATAATTCAAATAACTATCTTCACTACATTAAATTTTACATATACAAGTTAAATTTGTCCAAAATAATTAGAACAAAATCAACTTATATCAGTTAAATGGCCACTCACATGTATCAGTAGAATAAATAATAACGTTTATTTTAAGCCTTTAATATCAATTGAAACACCAAAAACTAAAGTTTATTGACATTATTTAAATGCCATGAATTTGAATTAAGTAGTACAATTAATGGAATAATAAATACTATCAATCAAGGGGGCTCTTAAAGATTGTTATTTGATTTTTAATTAAAGATTTTTCTTAAAAAATTAGGAAAAATTAAAATATGTGAAATCTTTATATTGTTCTTAACTATATTAAAGGTTTTTACTATTCGATAAATTGGCTTTATATTGTATTTTGAAGTAATAATAAACTAAAAATGTAGATAAATGAAAATACCAAAGAAAATGAGCAAATTTAACTTTAAATATAATAAAAATACGAACCACACAAAAAATGCAAAAAATACAAAGGAGGGGAAAAAAACCAAAAAAAATCTAAAAAACTGCAATTAGTGAAAAATGTTAAATAAACAATATTTATGACACAATTAATAATTCAATTCCTTTTTAATTAGATCTTGCTTTAGCTTAATTTTAGGTGTTATTACTTCTTTGGTAGCTCAACACATCATTTAACTCAGCTGCGTAGTATCTTTTAATTTTGCCAAAAAGGAAAAAGAAGGGTGGTTGTCACGCCTCAAACTCCAGGGTCACATGGAAAGCCACCACAAAACCATTTTGAAAATATCTTTAGTTGGAAAACCCTCAACAAAAAAATATTTAAAAGTTGAAATAAAAAGGAGTACCCAAGGTCCACTCTCATAAACAGAATACATTATGTCCATACATGCATAAAGTTTATAAACAGATACATTATGTCCACACATGTATAAAGTATATATCGCCTTGAGGCGTACAACACTTGCCTGCAGAAAAGGGCATTACATGTAAAATTACATGTCCAAAACAACAGGAAAACTACAAGTCTTCCGTCATCACGAACATCTAGATTAACTCCTCATGATCATCTACACCTGAAAAAGGTTTGCACAAAATTCCACACCATGAGCCGAAGCCCAACAGGAATAGACTATAAAGCTATAAAGCAGGATATGTAATCATATAGTATGAACTGACTCAACCACAGGAGTCTAAAAAGGGTTTTCCATCCTTAAAACCATGCATTGCAAACAATGTAAATAACCTGCCACAGTTAAGGGAAAACAGTAATAAAATAGTATTCTACACTTAGGCCACACAACCGAGAAAAATAAGATAAAATGAATCATATATACCGACTCTGTCAACTCAAGACAAAGGCAACAACTATAGACTCTTGCCCATTACCTATACCTGAACCACTTAAGGCCTGCTAGGTAATGACAAGTTCTATATGCAGTTATAACAACGCAGCCACACACGGGGGCAACCGGCTCTTTATGGACTAAAATCGAGGGAAGAAGCACCCAATTTCTCTTTACGGATTGCCATGACTGAGGGAAGAAGCACCCAAACTCAAACATTTCTGCGATACATCTACGAATCATTTAAAAACCAGGATGTAAATCAACTACGAAAAATGGTAAAACAGTTTTACATTTATACATCAACATGTATACAAAGATCCAAAATCTATCAACATCGAGATCTACTAGCATGTAAAAACATACTCCCATCAGACGTTTTAAAAGCTGAGACTCAACCCCAAGGGTTAGCTCCAAACCTCCAAAAACACGTTTCAAGATTTTCACAAAACCTCCGTTTGAAACTACGGATATCAATACATTCAAAACACGAAAAGGCTAACATCCCTCTTCAAGGTTTCAGCCAACAGACCTCATAGTTCCATTGACTAAACACCACTAGAGGAAAGCCAGTCCCAAAAACATCAAAAATCTCAAAAAACAATTGCCCAGAACCTCAATCGACTGGACCCCAACCCCCAGTCGACTGAAAACACACTGAAAAATGAGAAAAACCAAAACAGAACTAACTTAGTCGACTGACCTCCCAGGTTCAGTCTACTGACCTCCCAAAAACATGATCCAGTCAACTGACCTCCCAGGTTCAGTTGACTGACCACCCACGGAAACTGTTTTTGAGCTACGGTTTTACACTACTAGAACCCAAAATGAAGCCTCGAAACTCCCGTTCAACACCCTCGGACTTACACACGCCCAAGCTTAACACCAAAACCACGAAAGTAACCTTCAAAACACGTTTCCATCCAACCGAAATGATGGTAAACAATTATTAAGTTAAAAATCCTATTTATCGTAACATAAATCACTTTTTCATTCGTTTAAAGACGGTAACACTACACGATTACACGTAGTATCCCTTTAAGACAATAGAGTTTAGGATCCTACCTCGGTGAGTTAAAAACTCGACATTTTGATCCACGTGCATAACCAAACTTTACCGGAATGAAATTTCGTTCGGATGAATGTGTAGACCACCGTGCCAGTAACAAGGATAGGTAGTTGGATCAGCGAAAAGCAAGTCCCGGGCCCCTCAGAAGGTAGAGAGAAGGGTCTTTGGGGACCAACCCCGTATGCATATCTAAACCCGATCATGTATCAAAACGCATATAAACATGCTATTCTATGACACATACGCATAAATGAACACGTCGAATATGTATAAATCACAAAAATAAAACGGAACAGGGTCTCACAGCTCTCCCCCCTTAGGAAATTTTGCCCCCGAAATTTACTACGAGGTCAGAAGGTGAACAATTTTGGATATCTAGCACGAACCCTAGACTCAAGCTCCCACGTCGCTTCTTCAACCCCGTGATGAAGTCATAGGACCTTGACATAAGCAATTGTCCTCCCTCTCAACACCTGCTCCTTCGTATCCAGAATCTTTATTGGGCGTTCCTCATACGTAACATCCTCGTCAATCTGCAAGTCAGCCCAATCCAGTATGTGTGGCGGGTCAGGCTCATACTCTCGCAGCATGAAAATATGAAATACGTTGTGCACAGATGCCAACTGAGATGGTAAGGCCAAACGGTATGCTACATCTCCAATCCTGTCAAGGATCTCAAATAGCTCAATAAAACGTGGTGATAGCTTCCCGCTACGGCTAAACCTCATCAGCCATCGGCACGGCGAAACCTTCAGAAACACATGGTCCCCCACCACAAACGCCAAAGATCTCCTCCTCTGATCAGCATAGCTCTTCTGACGACTTTGAGCAGTTGCCAGGCGCTGGCGAATCACGGCAACCTTCTCTGTTGTCTCCCGCACTAAGTCGGGTCCTAGAACTGTAGTCTCTCCCACCTCTGTCCAACTTACAGGTAACCTACATGACCTACCATACAAAGCTTGATACGGTGCCATCCCTATACTGGATTGATAACTGTTGTTGTATGCAAACTCTGCCAATGGTAGATGATCTTCCCAAGAACCTCATAAATCAAGTACACAGGCCCTCAACATATCCTCTAGAATCTATATGGTCCTCTTATACTGACCATCTGTTTGGGGGTGAAAAGCGCTACTAAACATCAAACTCGTCCCCAAACCCTCCTGAAGACTCTGTCAAAAGTGCGATGTAAAGCGTGGGTCTAGGTCAAAAACAATAGACACTGGCACTCCGTGTAACCGAACTATCTCTCTAACATACAATCTAGTCAGTCTGTCCACCGAGTCCTTCACGCGAATGGGGAGGAAGTGTGCAGACTTTGTCAACCTATCAACCACCACCCAAATAGCATCGTGCCCTTTAGGTGATCTAGGAAGTCCCATCGCGAAGTCCATCGTAACATTCTCCCACTTCCACTCTGATATCGATAATGGTTGTAGCAATCTTGCTGGCCTCTAATGATCCACCTTTATCTACTGACTAGTGGGGCAACGGGAAATAAACTGACGCACATCCCTTTTCATCCCTGTCCACCAAAATTGACGACGCAGATCGTGATACATTGTAGTGCCTCCAGGATGCACTGCAAGGCGAGAATGATGGCACTCATGTACTATATTCGCACGGCATGCCTCTAATACAAATAACCTCCCAGCCAATCACAAACTCTGATCTGAACCCACAACCCAGCCCGCTGTGTCCTCTCCACTAGCAACACGATCTTGCATCATCTGAGCCTCTTGATCCGTCTGCTGGACCTCTAATACACATGCAATCAATGTAGGTAGTGAAACTGCAAAAAATAAGGTGGCACCTCCCTCTGTCTCCTGGAGACACAGATCAAACTTTTCGATCTCTCCAAGCATATCCCACTCGCGTATAGCCACAGAAGCTAATGATCCATGAGATCTCCTACTGTGAGCGTCAGCCACAACATTGGCCTTCCCTAGGAAGTACTGCAAGTTAAAATCATAATCTTCTAACAACTCTATCCATCGTCGTTGGCGCAAATTTAGATCTTTCTGCGAAAACAAGTATTTCAAACTCTTATGATTGGAGAAAACCTTAAAGTGCTCACATATAGATAATGACGCCACGTCTTCAAGGCAAAGACCATGGCTGCCAACTCCAAGTCATGTGTAGGATAGATTTTCTCATGTATCTTCAACTGTCGGGAACCATAGGCTACAACCTTACCTTCCTGCATCAGAACACAGCCCAAACCGTCGTGTGATGTATCGCTGTACACTATATACCCCAAATATCTCTCTGGAATAATCAGCACAGGTGGACTAGTCAATCTGCTCTCCAACTCCTAGAATGCCGACTCACAGGACTCACCCCAAATAAACACAACTCTTTTTCACGTAAGACGTGTTATCGACACGGCAAGTTTAGTAAAATTCTTCACGAACCGCCGATAGTAGCCTGCCAAACCCATAAAACTACAGATTACAAAGACATTCTTCAGTCGCACCCAACCCATCACTGCATTCGTCTTTGACGAATCCACTGCTACTCCATCTGTAGACACCATGTGTCCAAGAAACATCACCTCAGACATCCAAAACTCACACTTCTTAAACATCGTATACAAGCGATGCTCCCTCAGAGTCTGTAAAATAATACGCAGATGGTCCTTGTGCGCCTCCCTCGTGGGTGAATAGATAAGAATATTATCCACAAACACCACCACAAAACTATCCAAATATGGATGAAAAATCCAATTCATCAAACTCATAAACGTAGCAAGAGCATTCATCAAATCGAATGGCATGAGCAGAAACTCATAGTGACCATAATGAGTCCAAAAGGCGGTTTTCGCTATGTCCTTGTCCCTAATCCTCAGCTGGTGATATCCTGATCTCAAGTCAAACTTTGAGAAATAACTTGATCCCCTCAACTGATCAAACAAATCGTCAATCCTTGGTATCGGATACTTTTTCTTCACCATTACCTGATTCAGCTTCTGATAATCGGTACACAATCGCAAGGATCCATCCTCTTTCTTAGCAAAAAGAGCAGGAGCTCCCCACGGCAAAATACTCGAGCGTACAAACCCCCTATCAAGTAACTCCTGAAGCTGTACCTTGAGTTCTCGCAACTCAGCTGGTGCAAAGCGGTAAAATGGCATGGATATGGGAGCAGCTTCTGGAACTAGATCAATAGAAAACTCTACATCGCGGCTCGATGGTAACTCGAACAGATCATTAGGAAAGACATCTAGAGAGTCACAAATCATAGGGGATAACTCTCCTCGGACCCCAATCGTCTCATCCAAATGAGAGCTAAAAAAAGGAAACTCAGATTCCCTCGACTCCGAGCAAAACCGGGCACGGGCGCCATACCCTCATCCCTATTACCCAAAAAACGAAAGCAATCACCCGCCAGTGTACAAATCGATACCCTCCGTCCATCGCAATCGATAAAGGCATGATAGGTGGTCAACCAGGCCATCCCTAGTATGACATCAAACGCGGTCATGTCTAGATTGATAAAGTCAAACTCTAAACAACGACCGGTGACCTCCAACACATAGGATCTGCAAACGTGACTTAGCATCACACTCTCACTAACTAGGGTCTCTACACTCAATGCACTATCCAATAAGTCTGTCTCCAACCCCAATGCAGATGTAAAAGCAGAGGAAATAATTAAATGCGATGCTCCCGTGTCAATAAAAACACTGGCCCATGATCTATATACTAGGAAAGTACCTCTGGTCATGGATGTAGTAGCTATAGCATCGGGCATGACCGGTGCCCTAGAAGAACTGGGGTCTACAAGAACATATGCTATGGCCTGTCCACTGCGGCCCTAAACTGTCAACTGTCTGTCAAACTGTATTAAGGCACCACCCTCTGCAAACCTGATCATCTGAGCTCTAGGCTGCTAATACGTCTATCGTCCCTAGGTAGATGGAACAACTGGTGCTCCTGTTATACTCTGAATGCTCCCTCCTCTGGGACAGTTTCTCCTGATGTGCCCAGATTAGCCACACTCAAAACATGCCGGTGGTCCTCTCCCTCGAGGCTGGGCAGGTGCTGAGCTCTGAACTTGGCCCTTCAACGGGCACTCAAGTGATCGATGCCTTGACTATTGGCATCGATAAGAATGACCTCACTCTGTTCCGGGTTTCCTGTAGAGGCTACTGAAGGTGCAGGCATAGAAAACTGCAGCTGATACGACCCTACAGGATAGGAACTTAGGCCAGATGACCTATGGCACTTTCTTCTTTGTCCCTGAGACTGTGTACGTCCCCCATCCTGCTTACTCCTACTCTCTCTATCCTTGTGGGTCTCGTTCAGGGTGTCTTCCACTTTCATAGCTATCTCCACTAGCTCTGTAAAGTCCTGCATCCTGAATGCTGCCACTCTATCTCGAATAGCTGGCCTCAAACCTCATTCGAACCTCTTCGTACAAAATTCATCAGTAGGCACGATCTCCTGTGCAAATCGAGATAAGCTAGTGAACTCGGCCTCATACTGAATCACTGACATCGTTCCCTGAGTCAAGAAAAGGAAGTCCTCTCTATAACGGTCTCTCAAAGTCATCAAAAAGTATTTCTCCAGAAATACCTTTGCGAACGCCTCCCAAGTGCCTCCAATTGTAGTCCTTGCAAACTTCCACCATGTGTGAGCACTCCCCCTCAGCTGGAAGGCAGCAAAAGTAACCCTCAGATCATCTTCTTCTATTTGAAGCATAACTATGATCCTGATAACCAGCTCCAGCCATTTAGTGGCTATCGAGGGGTTAGGATCCCCAGAAAATGTAGGAGGGTCCAGACGACAAAACTCATGCATCGCGACCGTCGCCCTCGACTCAGGTACACTCTCCCTTCCCCTAGTGGCCTCTGCCAGTTGCCGGATGGAGCCTACCATCTCACGCAATAGATCTATCCCATTAACTGGTCCTTGGGGTGCATTAGCATCCCCAATATCTGGAACTGGAACATCCCTTCTGCCAGAACCACGACCACAGCATCGACCACGGCCTCGTTCTCCCCGCGTGAACATAACTCTATATGAAAGCAACATAACAGGAAAAGCTTTCATATAATACGTTATTGCTAACATAAAAGACAGAACACACATAAGCATGATAACATAAAGCCACTTAAGATTATCTCAACACATCTCACATACTGAGGAGAACTAACAAGAAATATGCGTCCATTTCGATAACCTACTTAGATGCCTTGCTAGAAAACACGTCGGCTAAATGCCTTTCTAACTTGGCCTCCAAGTTTGTTAACCCAAACCCTCGGAGGCAAGATTAATCAATCCTAAAGTCCACCCTCTATGCCCACATATACACAACTATCATGATGAACAAGCTATCATGCGTAAGTAAGAAAACACTTAAACATACGCAATCAAGCACACGCACATACTCACAACGTGATGAACCCTTTTCCCATGGTTCTTTGGTATTCGAATCCAGAGCTCTGATACCAAGTTGTCACATCCCAAACTCCAGGGTCACGTGAAAAGCCACCACAACACCATTTTGAAAATATCTTTAGTTGGAAAACCCTCAACACAAAAATATTTAACAGTTGAAATAAAATGGAGTACCCAAGGTTCACTCTCATAAACAGAATACATTATGTCCATACATGCATAAAGTATATCGCCCTGAGGCGTACAACACTCGCCTGTAGAAAAGGGCATTACATGTAAAAATACATGTCCAAAACAACAGGAAAACTACAGTAAGTCTTCTGCCACTACGGGCATCTAGGTCAACTCCTCATGATCACCTACACCTGAAAAAGGTTTACACAAAATTCTAGACCGTGAACCGAAGCCCAATAGGAATAGACTATAAAGCTGTAAAGCAGGATATGCAATCATATAGTATGAGCTGACTCAACCACAGGAGTCTAAAAAGGATTTTCCATCCTTAAAATCATGCATTGCAAACAATGCAAATAACCTACCACAGTTAAGGGAAAACAATAATAAAAGAGTATTCTCCACTCAGGCCACACAACTGAGGAAAATAAGATAAAATGAATCTTATGTACCGACTCTGTCAACTCAAGATAAAGGCAACAATTATAGACTCCTGCCCATTACCTATCCCCGAACCACTTAAGGCCTGCTAGGTAATGACAAGTTCTATATGGAGTTACAATAACGCAGCCACACAGGGGGGCAACTGGCTCTTTACGGACTGAAATCGAGGGAAGAAGCACCCAAACTCAAACACTGCTACGGTACATCTATGAATCATTAAAAATCCAGGATGTAAATCAACTACGAAAAACGGTAAAACAGTTTTACAGTTATACATCAACATGTATACAAAGATTCAAAATCCATCAACATGGAGATCTACTAGCATGTAAAAATATAGTCCCATCAGACGTTTTAAAAGCAGAGACTTAACCTTAAGGATTAACTCCAAATTTCCAAAAACACGTTTCAAGATTTTTACAAAATCTCCATTTGAAACTACGGATATCAACACATTCAAAACACGAAAAGACTAACATCCCTCTTCAAGGTTTTAGTCAACAGACCTCATAATTCCATTGATTAAACACCACTAGAGGAAAGCCAGTCCAAAAAACATAAAAAATATCAAAAAACACTCCTTAGAACCTCAGTCGACTGGACCCCAACCCCCAGTCGACTGAAAACACACTGGAAAATGAGAAAAACCAAAACAGAACCAACTCAATCGATTGGCCTCCCAAAAATATGATCCACTTGACTGACCTCCTAGGTTCAGTCGACTGATCACCCACGGAAACTATTTTTGAGCTGCGATTTCAGCCTACTCAAACCCAAAACGAAGCCTCGAAACTCCTATTCAATACCCTCAAACTTACACACGCCCAAGCCTAACACCAAAAGCACGAAAGAAACCTTCAAAACACGTTTTCATCCAATCGAAACGAGGAAAAATAGTTTTTAAGTTAAAAACTCGATTTATCATAACATAAATCACTTTTTCATGCATTTAAAGGCGGTAACACTATACATGATTACACGTAGTATCCCTTTAAGACAATAGAGTTTAGGATCTTACTTCGGTGAGTTAAAAACTCAACGTCTTGATCCACGTGCAAAATCAAATTTTGTCGGAATGAAATTTCGTTCAAATAAATGTGTAGACCACCGTGCCAATAACAATGATCGATAGTTGGATCGGTGAAAATCGAGCCCCGGGCCCCCGAGAAGTTAGAGAGAAGGTAGAGAGAAAAAAGATGAAACTTAGCTGAGACATTTTGAAAATATCTTTTGAAAATATCTAACGCCAGATATTTATAGGCCACCAAAATATTTTTTTTTTTAAAATTTTTAAAATTCGCACCGCAACTCCCAACAGCCCTGGGGACCAACCCCGCAAGCATATCTAAACCCGATCATGCATCAAAACGCATATAAATATGCTGTTCTATGACACATACGCATAAATGAACACGTCGAATATGTATATATCACAAAAATGAAATGGAACAGGGTCTCACAGTGGTAATTCTTAACATTTCCCAATTTGAGTTTGACAGATTATTTTTGTTCTCTTTCTTCGATGGATAGTAAATGTCAATCTTATTGTAGAGCCAGAGCAAAAATATCCATTAATTGTACAACAAAAAAATTCATTTCTTATAAAATAAAGTTTAGTTTTTATGGATTAATCCCAAACTAGTCTCAATGATCAGAACCGTTTATTTTATAAAACACATTAAAAGATTATCACTTTTAAAAAATAGTTTAATTGGATATCTATAGATATAATGTCTTATAACATTTATTTTAATAGTATTTATAATTTTAAGAATAGATTCTTTATTTTATTTAAAATAAATATATTTAAATAGTTCAGTTGTTGATATTGGATCAATTTATATTTTACATGAATGATTTTTTCAATGAATTTTACAAAATAAACGGAAGGAATCATGAAAATAAGCTTAAAGTATATCCATAAGGATTACACACATTTTCATATTTTAATGGATGAAACTCTCTCTCTTTCTCTCTCTCTCTCTCTCTAAATGGACGAAGGGACAAAAATTCTATCTTTATATATTTAGAGTAAACTATAAAGTTTAATTTTTGTGGGTTCATCCTAAATTAACCGTTTATCTTGTAGAGCATATTAAATAGATTATCCATGTAAAGAAATATATTAATTATAGGATATTTATAGATATATTGTCTTATAATATCGATTTTAATAATATTTATAATTTTAATAATAGATCATTTAATTTATTTAAAATAAATATATTTAAATAACTGAGTTATTGATATCCGATCAATTTAATTTTTTGAATAGATAATCTTCTTCATGAGTTTTACAAAATGTGCGGTACAAATTATCAAAATAAATATAAATTATCCATAACAATCGCAAATTAATTTAAAATTAATTTAATGAATGAAACTCCCTCTTTATAAATAAAGAAAGACAAACGAAATGGAGGGACGAATTTAATTTTTATGAGTTCATTTCGAGATGATATCCATTATTCGAACTGCTTATCTTATAGAGCATATTGAAAAAATTATCCATGTAAAAAAATTATTAATTAGATGTGAGACCCTGACCCATTTTTTTTATCGGCATTTTTTCGACGCGCGTTTAGTGTTTTCGTTACAGCATGTTTTTACGTGTTTTGATGCATGATCGGGCTGGACAGAAACGTGGTCCTAACGATGCACTTGTGTGCGAGTATCTAAAGGACGAAAACAAGGTCCTGAAGAGGCATGTATTGTATGTGTTGCACGTAATATGTTAGGCGAATTGCATGGATTGCATGAGTTATCTTTGGTTATTGTAGAGCTATTGTTGGGGCTTGGTAGAGCCGGTTTATATATGTATACTTGTGCTATATACGTATACCTGTTCTCTTTTGAGGCTCATGTGAGTCGTGTTTTCAAACTATTTTACTAGCTCTCATGAGTAATGATCTAAAACCGTTTTCAAACTATTTTAAGGCTTGAAAGAGAGTCGAAGACTGCACCTCATTTTTCTAGCATGTTTAGCTTATATTGTATGCTAGTTTAGTTTCTGCTCAGCTTTTGGTCATGGTGTGGGATTTAAAATATTTTTCATGTACCGGTCACGTAGATTGATTAGGAGGTGCCGGAGGGGCAGAAGAGCGATAGTTTTCTTTTTTGCTCGTTTTGAACATGTATGTTGTAACATGTTTTTCCAGTGTTGGAACTGTGTAATGTAACCCTTTTGGCTATTATATACGATGCATGTATGTTTTAAATTGAGAGTGTATTCTCGGATTGGGTATTATGTTTGGTTATTTATGGGTGTTTCACGTGACCCGGAGTTTGGGGCGTGATAACTTGGTATCAGAGTTCTGGGTTCGAATACCTAAGAGTCGTGGGAAGAGGGTGTATCACCGTGTGAGGTTAATTGCGTGTGCTTAATTGCATGTGTTTTGATGCTTTGATAACATGAACGTGTTAGCGTGATAAACATGAGGATGATGTGTATATATGAGCATGGGGGTTGAACTGTAGGATTGATTCGTCTTGCCTTTGGGCGTTTGGATTAACAAACTTGGGAGCTAAGTTAGAAACGCGTTTAGCTGACGTGATTTCTAGTAGGGAATCTGAGTAGGTTATCTAGACTAACGCGTCATTCTTGTTGGTTCTCCTTGGTATGTGGGGTTTGTTTAGCATGAACCTATGTGGCTATGTGTTAGAATGCTTATGTGGTTCGTGTTTATATGTTGCATCTTATGTGCTGTTTTCTTTCATGTAGATGTGATGTCTGCGAAGAGAGGGCGATGCCATGGTCGAGGCCGTGGCCTTGGTTTTGGCTAAGAGGATGTTCCTATCCCTGATGCTGGGGATGCAAATGCTCCCCAAGGACCTGTTGATGCCATAGAGTTGCTGCGTATGATGGTGGGTACCATCTGCCAGCTAGTTGAGGTTGCTAGGGAAGTGAGTAGAATCAAGTAGGAGGATGGAGGTGCTTAGTTTCAGGGGTATGGGGACAAACGTCAGAGGTTGTCTAGTCCGAGTTCTCATTCTACGGGAGCGCATTAGCAGCAAGCTTCTGTACCAGTTCCATCAGTGGCTTTGACAGGAAGGCTAGAGCAAAGGGAGCCTACTTGTTATCGATGCAGACAGTCGGGGCATCATGTGTGAAGGTGCCCGCAAAGGAAGCAGTTTTGGGGTTCAGTACCAGTTCAGCCGTAGGGGGAGGTTAGATGTTATCGATGTGCACAGTCGGGGCATCGTTTGCCCGAGTGCCTGCAGCCGAGCTAACAGTTACAAGGGAGAGGACTGTTAGTTTGTTATCGATGTGGCCAACCTGGACATATTCGCAGGACCTGCCCACAGAGAGGGAGTGTATCCAACATGGTAAGCATATCAAAGGGTTCGTTTGTGCAAGATCAGCAGCAACATCTTGCGGTATAGACTTCCAAGATTACAGGTGGGGGTACTTCAGTTCAGATCCCAGATGGGCAGCCTAGATTGACACAGGGCTGGGTGTATGTCGTTAATGCACCCAGTTCTTCGAGGGCACCGGTCGTGCCTGATGATGCAGCTATGCCCTCAGGGAGCAGAGGTACTTTCTGAGTCCACAGATTTTGAACCAGTGTTCTTACCGACGCAGGAGCATTACATTTTCCTTATTCCATCTGTTTGGGAGTTGGTGATGGATTTCGTGGGTGGTGTGCCATGTTAAGGTAGCAGTTGGTGAAGATGTGAGGTTGGGGTGAGTTGTAGATCTCGTGTCTGTGAGATAGTTGGTCATTGTTTAGGATTCCTGACCTTGTTTGACTATATGCTAGGAATAGTTTGGCTAACCATCTCGTATGCTTGTGTCGATTGCGATTGACGGTTTGTTTTCTTTTGATCTTGTGTTGAATTTCAAGAACGAAATTCCTTTAAGGGGGGTAGAGTTGTGAGACCCTGACCTGTTTTCTTTTTTGGTATTTTTTCGATGTGCGTTTAGTGTTTTTGTTGCAGCATATTTTTACGTGTTTTGATGCATGATCAGGCTTAGATATGTATACGGGGCAGGTTCCTGGGGCCGTTGGGCATTGCGGTGCGAATTTCAAATATTCAAAAAAATGATATTTTCGTGGCCTATAAATATCTGGCGTTAGATATTTTGAAAAAATATTTTCAAAACTTCTCCATTAAGTTTTCTCCTTTTTCTCTTTGCTTTCTCTCTAACTTCTTGGGGGCCTAGGGCTCGATTTTCAACGATCTAATAGCTGATCCTTGTTATTGGCATCGTGGTTTACGCATCCATTCGGACGAAACTTCATTCCGACGAAGTTTTATTTTTCACGTGGATCGAGGCATCGAGTTTTGAACTCACCGAGGTAGGATCCTAGACTCTCGTGTCTTATAAGGATGCTACATGTAATTGTGTGTGTTTTTACCATCTTGAACTATGTGAAAATTGAATTTTGTTTAAAAGGTCAAGTTTTGGTTTAAAACCATTTTTTGTCATTTTCGGTGGATAAAATCAGGTGTCGGGTGTTTCTTTTGAGGTCTTGGTGTTAGGCCTGGGCGTGTGTATGTCTGAGGGTGTTGGAGGGGAGTTTAGAGGTTTCGATTTGAGGTTTTGGAGGCTAAAACCGTAGCTTAAGAACAATTCTCGTGGGAGGTCAGTCGACTGGATCTTGATGGTCAGTCGACTGGATCATGTTTTTGGGAGGTCAGTTGACTAAACCTTGGAGGTCAGTCGACTGACTTGGTTCTATTTTGGGTTCTTGGCTTTTCCCGAGAGTTTTCAGTTAATTGGGGGTAAGGGTCCAGTTGACTGAAGTGCTGGGCTGTGTGTTTTGGTGTTTGGTGGCTAGGTTCGTGGTTTCCAATTGGTTTTCTATGGTATTCAGTTGATTAATATATGCGATTAGTCGACTGAAATACTATTGAATTCTTTTGGGGTTTGGTTAGTTGTGTTATGGCTTCGAGGGTCGTGTTGTGGCCTTGTGTGTTTGTGTTAGTGTCGTCCCCGGGGTGACGTGCATGGTTAGATGTGGGTGTGGTGCATGGTTAGGTGCGTGGTGCTTGTTTTTCGTTGGATATAGGGCGTGCTTGGGTCCGTGGTTCTTTTTTTTGGAAAATGTGATGGTTTGTGAAAACTGGGGTCATATGGTTTGGTGTTGGCCTCCGGGTTAGGCTTGGTCTTGTGGGTTGTTGGTCGTCCATGTGAGTGGATGTCGGGTTATGTGACGGGTGGCGTCATGATATGAAGTTCATATGTAGCTTTATGCATTTATAATTCTCGTTTTATTTATGCATGATATAAGACGGAAATGTGGTCTTATATGGTTTTTGAAACGTAAGACGGAAATGTGGTCTTATGTGATTTAAAACCTAAGACTAAAATGTGGTCTTATTGGATTTTAAAATGTAAGACGAAAATGTGGTCTTATATGATGTTGACATGTTGTTAGCCCTGGCTGACGATGGACGGAAACGGGATCCGATGAATGTTAGCACTGGCTAACGAAGGACGAAAACGTGGTCCGATATATGTTAACTCTGGTTAACAATGCATGTGTGTGTGCATGGAAATTGGAGGGACGAAAATGTGGTCCTAATGATGCACTTGTGTGCGAGTATTTGAAGGACGAAAACGATGTCTTGAAGAGGCATGTGTTGCTTGTGTTGCACGTAATTTGTTAGGAGAATTGCATGGATTGCATGAGTTATCTTCGTTATTGTAGAGCTGCTATTGGGGCTTGGTAGAGCCGGTTTAGATATGTATACGTGTGCTGCATACGTATACCTGTTCTCTTTTGAGGCTCGTGTGAGTCGTGTTTTCAAATTATTTTACTGGCTCTCGTGAATCCTGATCTAAAACTATTTTCAAACTGTTTTAAGGCTTGAAAGAGAGTCGAAAATTGTACCTCGTTTTCCTAGCATGTTTAGCTTATATTGCATGCTTGTCTAGTTTCTGCTGAGCTTTGGCTCACGATGTGGGATTTGAAATGTTTTTTAGGTACCGGTCACACAGGTTGATTCGGAGGTGCCGAAAGGGCGGAAGAGCGATAGTCTTCCTTTTTGCTCGTTTTGAACATGTATGTTGTAACATGTTTTTCCGGTGTTGGAACCGTGTAATGTAAGTCTTTTGTCGATTATATACAATGCATGTATGTTTTAAATTGAGAGTGTATTCTCGAGTTGGGTATTATGTTTGGTTGTTTATTGGTATTTCACGTGACCCAGAGTTTGAGGTGTGACATTAGATATCTGTAGATATAGTATCTTATAATATTTATTTTAATAGTATTTGTGATTTTAAGAATAAAGAGTTTATTTTATTTAAAATAAATATGTTTAAATAATTTAGTTATTAGTATCGTAATTAATTGATTATTTTACATGGATGATCTTCTCAATTAGTTTTAAAAAATAAATGACACGAATTATCAAAATAAACTTAAAATATATGCATAACAATTATACATTATCTTAAAATTTAATAAGGCTAAAATTATCTTTTTGTAGATGACGAAAGTACGGTAAAAATGCGATGTCCGGTTTATATAGAGTAGAAAAGTGATTTATCTCACTTTTTAAGTAACTAAGATAATAAATACATACTATCTCAGTTTTTATTGAATTGAGATTAAAATCGTATTTTATATTTTTTTAATCGCGCTTATAAAATAAATAATTATAAAAATAACTGAGATTTTTAAAATTTTCCTTATGTGATCATATACATTATTGTAGTAATGTCTTGTAAATTTTTATATCTTATTAGTTTAATAAATTATTTATTAATTTTAATTGTTGAAAATTAGCATAGCTCATATTATTTTCCCACTAAATCATAAATGAGGAAGAGAAGATCCCTAGAGCTGAATCCATAGGTTCTCCATAATTTCTTAACTCATCCCCAACTCCCTCTTTAGCCTCATCATCATCTTCTAGTTTTAAAAAACAACTATTGATGTTGGGAGAAAATTATGAATGAGTAAAAGTTGTTATAGATGGAAAAACACTTATGAAAGCATGATATTCTAAATTTATGCAATAAATTATTTACTAGTTCTACAAAGAATAGTCACTTAAACAAACTCAATATTAGTTGTATGAAAAATATGGAAAGGTGTCACTAAATGTAGGTATTTAGTGACAAGAATAGGAATTGTCACAAAAAACTTAAATCGTGTCTTTTTTGACAAATTTTGTTTATCACATAAATGTTGTCAATAAAAGCATGGTGGAAAATTAAATTTGGCTCCAAATGAGTATTAGTGACAACAAGTTTAGTGACAATTAAAAAGTTGTGGCTAAAAAATAATTATTAGTGACAATATTTTTTATTTGACACTAAAACATATTAGATGAATCTTTAGTGACCACACGAAGAGTTGCCACAAAATCTCTAATTGTATTGAGTGGCTAATATTTAATTTTGTCATTAATAATAATTAGTAACAAATGTAAATTTATCACTAAAGGTAGTTGTTTAGTGACGAGAATATGAGTCTCCTCTAAAAAATAAAAATGATGATTTTTTCATGACAATTGCTTGTTTGCCGCATAAATTTTATCACTAAAAGTGTGGTGAAAAAGTAAAATTTGGCGCCAAATTTTTTTTAGTGATATTACTTTTAATGATTTTATTAAATCTAGGGACTAAAAGTTAGTTATTCATGACGACATTTTGTCCTAGCCGTTAAATAGTGGCTATGGTTTTAGTGACATCCAAAGTTGTGACTAAATGGTGATTATTAGTGATGACCTTCTTCACTTGCCCCTAAATCACATATAAATTAATCTTTCGTCACAGTACAAACAATTGTCATAAAATGTCTAGTTTAATTTTGTAGAGACTATTTAATATTAAATGTTGTGTTCTCTTTACATGTTGTGCCCTTTCTCATACATTTCAATTCGTTTATAATTTCTTATTATAGTATTATACATGTAGTATATATGTGTCTACAACATCTCGCATTATTACTATATATATATTTAAAGAGGGCCAAATCCAGAATAGCTCGGATCCTTAATCAGGGCTTGACTAGACCTCTGAAGGGTTAGGCCAAAATGGTGGCCCACACCTACCAAGGACGGGTGTAATGCTCCAAATTTCAGAAATGTTAAAATGTACATATAATAATAAAAATTATGCTAGCAAATTAAATTATAATTAAAAATATAAATAAATACATCCATAATCATTAGGTTTTTCTCAACAGATACCACAAAACTTATAACTGCATTTATCCGATAATTTTTTAGGTCGAATAGGGACGAAATTAACTGTTACAACTTGAGTGTGATAACAAAGGGAATACAAAAGAAATTCGATCTACCTCACACAAATCAAAAATTTTATCGGTCTGAGAATTTCTCCTGCTCAGCAAAGACCTCTTCCTCACTTGTGACATCCAAGGAATAGACATTACTGGCAATTGAACACTACGACCATCAATGTGCCTCGTTGTGAGTAATAACCACATCACTGGGTTTCATGCCATGCCTTTTTCATTCAATCACAACGGTGTGAGGTCCAAGTAGAGTTAAGCTAATCTGAAGTACCCACTTTAAGATTCATGGTGTCCTCGTGCAGTGTTAACCCAAAGTTTGGGAAAACAGATCAGGAATTTCGAAAGAGACATGCCTAGGTCATTGTGGCGCTGGGATACAGGGTTTAGCATAAAAAAAAAGAAAGAGAGAATTCAAAAGTTAAACTCAAAAGAATTTTAACACCTTGAAAATCAAAAGATTTTGAAAACCCTTTTATTTGAAAAATAGAGTCGTTACTTGATTTTTGAGAAAAATCAAGAAAAATAAAAGGAGCCACTAATCTTTTTTGTTAACTAGAGAAAACATGGGTTCGGGGGCTAAGCTACGAATTGGAAAAGGTGTTAGGAACCTCGTTTTGCCCAACCGTGAGGTTAGCCTTTGGTCATCATCATAGTTTGATTTTTCAAATGCTTGCATATACAAAAAAAGAGACAAAGAGAGAACATTCAAAATCAAATAATGAAAATATATAATCTATCTAAACACGTAATAAAAGAAAATAAAGCATAAAAGAAGTCCTAAATCCTAATCCTGATGGATTTATACTAAAGGATGCATAGTGACACATACCAAAGAATCAATAAAAGAACAGAAGCCTCTAAAACCTACTCATGCGAAAACTACTTCATAGGATACATGCTGGACACTGTATGCTATTAACAGAAAGTTATAAGAATGAAATTTAAGATACTAATATAGCAAAAAGCTTGCGGCTGTGTCATACAAATGTAGCTACCGTGACGAATATGGGATCAAAGTTCACGGGCGAAAATAATAAGTTTGCTACCATAATGATGTAAGTGCCAGAATATAACGCCCGCAAGAATGGAAGTTGCGACCGTAAGGAATTTAGACATTGTTTTAGAAAATTTTAGTAAACCGTGTATAGAACATGCAATGTGAAACAGAACCACATAATAACTCTAAAATGAATCTAATCGAAACTACGAGAAAACAAACATAGTTGATTCGAGTACTAAGGAACTGAAATAGTGACATATAAATAGTGCGATCGAAACGATAATGTCAAATCAAAATACAAAAACATACGAATAATAGAATGAATCAAAATAATAAAGCATGCAAGTAACGAATTGAAATTAGAAGCTTAACTCGACCTCTCCACGGGGGTAGAAGTGTGGAGAGGAAAATATCAGGATTCGTACAAATATACCTATAACGCGACGGTCCAAATGTATCCTTAGGTCATGGAATGTAGCGCTCATCTTTCCAATCACCGGGAAAACATTAATTCCAGTTTCGAGAGGGGGAAAGTAGTACTATGAGTCGGGGTTTGGGTTGGTAATCCGGCAGAGTACTGACAACTTGAAGTCATCCTTCAAAAATCATACCGAAGGTACACTATCACGCCCCAAAATCCAGGGTCACGTGAAAATCCACCAAACACCAGTTTTATGAAAATAACTTTTCATACATTCAAATCCACCTGTTGAAATCAATTGAAAACCCATATGTATTTCTCATAAACAGTAAACATTCTGTATATCATGCATAAGTATATTGCTCTGAGGCATTCAAAACGTGCCTTTAAGCAAGCATACAAAAAGGAAAACTACTAAGTCTTTCCGCCACCACGGCACCACTAGATTAACTCCTCATGATCATCAACCTCCAGACCTGAAAAAGGTTTTAAGATAAAATCTCACACCGTGAGCTGAAGCCCAATAGAAACAGACTATAAAGTTGTAAATCATGATATGCAATCATATGGTGGGAGCTAACTCAACCACAAACAAAACCAAAAAGGTTTTACGTCATGAAACCCCAAGTTTCCCATAAACCTCCAAAACAGTTTTTCCTCCACAACCAAGCATTTAAGCAATGCCAAAACAACGTTTTACAGTTGAAGAAAAATAGTAACCAAAATGTTAATTTTCCACTCGGATCACACACCGAGAAAAAGAGAATGAATCCTATGTACCGACTCTGGCACAAAGGGACAGAGAAAACAACTATAGACTCCTGCCCCTTGCCCAATCCCTGTACATCATAGGACCGGTTAGGTAATGGCAAGTTCTATACGGAGCACTATAACGTAAAAGCTGACTTGACGGACTAAAATCGAAGGATAAAAGCACCTATCACCATCTTTACGGGAACTACCCCGAAGGACAAAGGTACCTACTCTGCGCACGTTTTCGAACTTACACTGAGGGTAACTCGTGCCATATACCCGCTATTTCGGTACATCTAGAGAATCATTTCACAAAACCAAAATGTTTTCACAAATACATGAAACATGTATATAGATCTATCCATCAACATGGAGATTAAAAAAAACATATATATCCATCAATTAGCATGGAGATCAACAGGTATGTAAAAACATACATTTTTATCAAACTTTTTCAAGGTTGAGCCTCAACTGCAAGGGTCAGCTCCAAACCTTCAACAAAACACGTTTTTCCTCAAAGTTTTCATAAAAACTCCTTTTTCAAACCATTCTTTTGAAAACTAACCTCTAAAACGCTTTCATGAATCCATCGCTTTAAAACTATTCGAGGAAGGCGAGGAAAGCCAAAACTCAACCACCGAACCACTAAAACAACACCAATAGCCCACACCGGACCCCAGTCGACTGGCCCAAGCCCCTAGTCTACTGAAAAACTCTCTGGAAAAAGAGAACCAAAACAGAAGGAATTTCAGTCGACTGACCTCCCAGGTCCAGTCGACTGAACTCACCAAATGATGATCTAGTCGACTGAACTCATAGCTTTAGTCGACTGATCTTGCCCAAAAAATGTTTTTGAGCTACGATTTTACATTCAAACCTCAAATCAAACCTCCAAACACCCATCAAACACCCTCGGACATCAACACGCCCAAGCCTCACTCTCAAACCTCAAAAGGAAACCCTCAAAACACACTTCCATCCACCGAAAATACCGAAAAATAGTTTTAACCCAAAATCGGATGTAAAACATAAATCATCTTTTCATGCATTTTTAAATGGTGAAACTGCATATAATTACATATATCACCCTAAAATAGTTATACAGTTTAGAATCCTACCTCGGTGAGTTAAAAACTCGACACCTCGATCCACATGCAAAATCGAGTTTCGTCGAAATAAAATTCTGTCCGGATGGATGCGTAGAGCATGATGCCTATAAGAGGGATCAGCTGTTGGTCCGTAAAAAACCAAGCCCTGAGCCCCCGAGAAGTTAGAGAGAAGGCAGAGAAAATATAGAGAAAATTTAGTGGAGAAGTTTTGAAAATATCTAATTCCAGATGTTTATAGACCTTCAAAATATCCTTTTTTTTAATTTTTTAAATTCGCACCGTAACTCCCCGCAGCCCCCATGACCAATCCCACATGCTTATTTAAACCAAAACATGTACCAAAATGCATATATGCATATTAAGGCGAAAATGCCAAAACGTGTAGAAAACACTGAACATGCACATATATATATATATATAAAATTAAAACGGTACAGGGTCTTACAACTCTCCCCCCTTAAGGAATTTCGCCCCCAAAATTTACTACAAGGTCACGAGGTAAACAACTCCGGGTATCTCGTACGAACCCCAGACTTAAGCTCCCAAGTTGCTTCTTCAACCCCGTGATGATGCCACTGAACTTTGACATAAGCAATCGTTCTCCCCTGTAACACCTGTTCCTTTGTATCTAAGATCTTCACTAGACACTCCTCATACGTGATATCCTCATCAACTCGCAACTCGGCCCAATCCAGAACATGGGAAGGATCAGGCTCGTACCTCCGAAGCATGGAAACATGAAACACGTTGTGCACGAATGCTAACTGAGGTGGCAAAGCCAGGCAATATGCTACCACGCCAATTCATTCCAGGATCTCAAAAGGTCCAATAAAGCGCGGTGATAGCTTCCCGCTGCGGCCAAACTTCATCAAACCTCTACGTGGCGAGATCTTCAGAAACACATGATTACCCACGACAAACTATAACGGTCTCCTCCTCTGATCTACATAACTCTTCTGACGGCTCTGAACTATCACCAGACGCTGACGAATCACTACAATCTTCTCAGTAGTCTCCCGTACCAAGTCGGGTCCCAAAATAGTGGTCTCACCCACCTATGTCCAACACACCGGTGATCTACACGGTCTACCATACAGAGCCTCATACGGTGCCATTCCAATGCTGGACTGATAGTTGTTGTTGTATGTAAACTCTGCCAATGATAGATGGTCCTCCCAAGGACCCCAAAAATCAAGCACACAGGCTCTCAACATGTCCTCTAAAATCTTTATGGTCCTCTCTGACCGATCATCGGTCTAGGGGTGAAAAGTTGTGCTAAAAGTCAAGCTCGTCCCCAAAGCCATCTAAAGACTCTACCAAAAGCGTGATGTAAAGTGCGGGTCTCGATCAAAAACAACAGTCATAGGTACTCCATGTAGTCGGACTATCTCTCGGATGTATAATCTGCTCAGTCTGTCCACTTGATCTCTTACTTGAATAGGGAGAAAGTGTGCAAACTTCGTTAACCTATCAACCACAACCCAAACAGCATCATGCCCCATCGGTAATCGAAGAACTCTAGATACGAAATCCATCGTGATATTCTCCCACTTCCACTCAAATATAGGCAAAGGCTTCAACAATCCTGCCGATCTCTGGTGTTCCACCTTTACCCGCTGACAAGTAAAGCACCGAGACACAAATCGGACCACGTCCCTCTTCATTTCGGTCCACCAGAACTGACGGCGCAAATCATGATACATCTTCGTGCATCCTGGATGTACTGCAAGACATTAATGATGAAACTCATGTAGCACCTCAGCACGGCACGACTCTAGCACAAACAGCCGCCCCGTCAGCCTCAAACTCTAATCTGAACCCACCGTCCATCCTGCTGTGTCCTTCCCACTAGCAATGCGGTCCTGTATCATCTGAGCCTCCTGATCGGTTCGCTAAGCCTCTAACGCGTGTGCAACTAATGCGGGCTATGAAGCTACTGAATACAAGGTCACACCTGTCCCTGTCTCTTCGAGACACAGGTCAAACTCCACAACATCTCCAAGCATATCCCATTCTCGTATAGCCACAGAAGCTAACAAACCATGAGATCTCCTACTGAGCGCGCCAGCTACAACATTTAACTTTCCTAGGTGGTACTGCAAATCAAAGTCATAGTCTCCCAATAACTCCATCCATTGTCGCTGGCGAAGATTCAAGTCTTTCTGCAAAAATAAGTATTTTAAGCTCTTGTGATCAGAGAAAACCTCAAAGTGCTCACCATATAGATAATGCCGCCACGTCTTCAAAGCGAAGACCATGGCTGCTAACTCCAGATCGTGTGTAAGATAGTTCTTGTCATGTGTCTTCAGTTGTCGCGAGTCGTAGGCTACACAACCTTACCTCCCTGCATCAATACACATCCCAAACCATCGTGTGACGCATCACAATACACTGTATACCCCAGACCTCACTCTAGAATAATCAACACTGGCGCACTGGTCAATCTCATTTTTAGCTCCTGGAAAGCTGATTCACAGGACTCGCTCCATACGAATGTAACTCCCTTCCGTGTCAGGCGCGTCATAGATGCTGCTAACCTAGAAAAATCCTTGACGAACTATCGATAATAACCTGCCAAACCCAAAAAATTGTGAATCTCAAAGACGCTCCTCGATCGCTGCCAATCCATCACGGCATCAATCTTCGACGAGTCTACTGATACCCCATCCTTCGACACCACGTGTCCGAGGAATCTCACCTCTGACATCCAGAACTTGCACTTCTCAAACTTCGCATACAAGCGATGTTCTCTCAGAAGCTGCAAGACAACATACAGATGTTCCTCATGCATCTCTCTCATTGGTGAATAGATCAAAATGTCATCTACGAATACCACCACAAAACTATCCAGATAAGGGTGGAAGATACGGTTCATCAAACCCATAAATGTCACAGGTGCGTTCGTCAAACCGAACAGCATAACCAGAAACTCATGGTGACCATAATGAGTCTGAAAAGTAGTCTTCGCTATGTCCTCATCCCTAATCCTCAGCTGGTGATACCATGACCTCAAGTCAATCTTCGAAAAGCAGCGCGACCCCTTTAACTGATCAAACAAGTCATTAATCCTCGGCATAGGATACTTGTTCTTCACTGTTACCTAGTTCAGCTTCCTGTAGTCTATACACAGTCTCAAGGACCCATCCTTCTTCTTTGTAAAAAGAGCTGGGGCTCCCAATGGCGACGTACTCAGCCGTACAAACCCCTTGTCTAGCAACTCCTACAACTGCACCTTGAGTTCTCATAACTCAGCTAATGCAAAGCGATACGATGGCATAGAGATGGGAGCAGCTCCGGGAACAAGATCAATGGAGAACTCCACATCTCGGCTCGGTAGCAACTCAAACAAATTGTCAAGAAAGACATCTGGGTAATCACAAACCATAGGGGGTAGCTCCCCTCGAACCTCACCCAGATCATCTAACGTGAGAGCAAAAAAGAGGAAACCCAAGTTCCCTCGAACCTGAGAAGCACCGAGCATAGACACCAAGCCCTCATCCCGATCACCCATAAAATAGAAGCAGTCACCCTTTAGTGTACAAATCAACACTCTCTGTTGCTCACAGTTTATAAAGGCACGGTAGGTAGTCAGCCAGTCCATCCCTAGGATGACATCAAACGTGGTCATGTCTGGAATGATAAAATCAAACTCTAAACAACGACTGGTGACTCCTAACTCATAGGATCTCCAAACTCTACTCAACCCATTGACTGGGATTTCTACGCTCAATGCACTACCCAACGGGTCTATCCGTAACCCCAATGCAGATGCAAAAGCAGAAGAGAATGTGATGCTCCCGTGTTAATAAGAACACTGGCCCATAATCTAAAAACAAGAAGAGTACCTCTGATCATGGCTAGAGTAGTTGCAATATCAGATGTAACTGGTGCTTTGGAAGCGCCGTGATCAACAAGAACATAAGTCCTGGCCTGCGGTGGTCTGGTCTGTCCACCATAACCCTAAGTACCTCCCTCTGCAAACCTAGACATCTGGGCCCTAGGTTGCTGAGGAGTCTACCGTCTCAGTGTAGATGGAGCAGCTGGCGCTCCCATCGTACCCTGGACACTCCCTTCCCGGGGACAGAATCTGTAAATATACCCAGACTGACCACATCCAAAGCATACTAATGGATCTCTTGCCTGTGACTGGACAAATGTTGAACTCTGTTCCTGGTCCTTCTGTGGGCACTCAACTGAATGATGCCCCGGCTATCCGCATCGATAGCAAATCTTCTTTCGCTGCCCTAGCCTTCCTGTCGAGGCCATTGAAGGTGCAGGTGTGGATGACTGCTGTTGATACGAGCCAACAAAATGAGAACTAGGTCCAGACGACCTCTGGCACTTTTTCCCGCGCCTCTGGAACTATGCATCTCCACTGCCCTTTTGACTCCCACTCTCTCTAACTCAGCGGCTCTCTACTAGTGAATTCTCCACTCGGGTGGCAGCTTCCACCAGCGCGATGTACACATCTAGACTTAGAGCTACAATCTTGTCTTTGATGACAGGTCGAAGGCCCCTCTCAAACCTCCTAGTTCGTAACTCCTCTGTAGATACCATCTCAGCTACGAACCGCGATAGATTCGCGAACTTGGCCTCATATTAGACCATAGAAAGGTTCCCCTAAACAAGAGAGAGGAACTCCTCTCAGTAAGTATCCCTCGAAGATCTCGGGAAATACTTCTCCAAGAAAACTCTCGTGAAAGTGACCCACGTATCATCCACCGTGGTCTTGGCGAACTTCCACCACTCCTTGGCATCTTTCCGCAGTTGAAATGCTACCAACTTCACCCGCAAAGCATCCTTCTCGATATCCAGAGTATCAAAGATAGTTGTGGTCACTTCCAACCACTCAGTAGCAACTTTGGGGTTCGGCTCACCCGAAAAGGTTAGAGGATGCAACCGCCAGAACTCCCTCATGGCCATAGAAGCCCTTGGCTCAGGAACCCTTACTCCAGCCCTGGTAGCCTCAGCCATAACTCTCATAGTGGTAAGCATCTCCTGGACGACGTTAGTACTGTCAATATCAGTACCACCCACTTGCTCCTGTGGGGCAAGAATATTTTTTTCTTTCGGAACCTGAGCATAAGCACGACCTCGGCCACGGCCTCGGCCACGACCTTGTCCCCGCACTCCCCAGGTGGACATAATTTTATAGGAAGCAATATATCAAGATAAGCTTTCCTACAGCATGTTACTACGTAACATAAACACATAACGCACATAAGCATGCTAACACGTAGCCACTTAAGGTTATGTAAACATGTCTCACATACTTAGGAGAACCAATAAGACAGACTCGTCCATTTGGATAACCTATTCAGATTCCTTGCTAGAAAATACGTTGGCCAAACACATTTCTAACATGGTTTCCAAATCTGTTATTCCAAATGCCGTAAGGCAAAACTCATCAATCATAAGATTCAACCTCCATACCCACATATTCACAAACAATTATGCTCGAAAGGCTAACAGCATGTTATAAAAATGTTTATACACATGCAAGCAAGCATACAAAATCAACCTCACCAGGTGATAAACCCTCTTCCCATGGCTTATAGATTTTCGAACCTGGCTCTGATATCATGTTGTCACACCCCAAAATCCAGAGTGACGTGAAAATCCACCAAATACCAGTTTTATGAAAATAAGTTTTCATACATTCAAATCCACCTATTGAAATCAAATGAAAACCCCATATGCATCTTTCATAAACAGTAAACATTCTTTATATCATGCATAAGTATATTGCCCTGAGGCATACAAAACGTGCCTTCAAGAAGGCATACAAAAAGAAAAACTACTAAAGCTTTTTGCCACTACGGCACCACTAGATCAACTCCTCATGATCATCAACCTCTAGACCTGAAAAAGATTTTAAGATAAAATCCCACACCGTGAGCCGAAGCCCAATAGAAACAGACTATAAAGTTGTAAAGCAGGATATGTAATCATATGGTGGGAGCTAACTCAACCACAAACAAAACCAAAAAAGTTTTATGTCATAAAATCCCAAGTTTCCCATAAACCTCCAAAACAGTTTTCCCTCCACAACCAAGCATTTAAGCAATACCAAAACAACGTTTTACAATTGAAGAAAAATAGTAACCAAAATGTTAATTTTCCACTCGGATCACACACCGAGAAAAAGAGAATGAATCCTATGTACCGACTCTGGCACAAAGGGACAGAGAAAACAACTATAGACTCCTGCCCCTTGCCCAATCCCTGTACATCATAGGACCGGTTAGGTAATGGCAAGTTCTATACGGAGCACTATAACGTAAAAGCTGACTTTACGGACTAAAATCGAAGGATAAAAGCACCTATCACCATCTTTACGGGAACTACCCCGAAGGGCAAAGGTACCTACTCTCTGCACGTTTCTGGACTTACACCGAGGGTAACTCGTGCCACATACCCACTATTCCGGTACATCTAGAGAATCATTTCACAAAATCAAAACGTTTTCACAAATACATGAAACATGTATATAGATCCATCCATCAACATGGAGATCAAAGAAAAACATATATATCCATCCATTAGCATGGAGATCAACAGGTACGTAAAAACACACACTTTTATCAAACGTTTTCAGGGTAATGCCTCAACCCCAAGGGTCAGGTCCAAACCTCCAATAAAACACGTTTTTCCTCAAAGTTTTCGTAAAAACTCATTTTTTAAACCATTCGTTTGAAAACCAACCTTTGAAACGCGAGATTTCACGAATCTATCACTTTAAAACCATTCAAGAAAGGCGAGGAAAGCCAAAACCCAACCACCAAACCACCAAAACAACACCAACAGCCCATACAGGACCCTAGTCGATTGGCCCAAGTCCCCAGTGGACTAAAAAACTGTCTGGAAAAAGAGAACCAAAATATAAGGAATTTCAGTTGACTGACCTCCCAGGTCTAGTTGACTGAACTCACCAAATGATGATCCAATCGACTGAACTCACCAAATGATGATCCAATTGACTGAACTCATAGCTTCAGTCGACTGATCTTGCCCAAAAAAATATTTTTGAGCTACGGTTTTGCTTCCAAACCTCAAATTAAACCTCCAAACACCCATCAAAGAACCCTTGAACATCAACACGCCCATTCCTCACTCCCAAACCTCAAAAGGAAACCCTCAAAACACACTTTCATTCACCGAAAATGCCAAAAAATGATTTTAACCCAAAATTGGATTTAAAACATAAATCATCTTTTCATGCGTTTTTAAATGGTGAAACAGCATATAATTACATATATCACCCTAAAACAGTTATACAGTCTAGAATTCTACCTCGGTGAGTCAAAAACTCGATGCCTCAATCCACGTGCAAAATTGAGCTTTGTCAGAATAAAATTTCGTCCGGATGGATGCGTAGAGCACGATGCCTATAACAGGAATCGGCTGTTGGTCTGTCAAAAACCAAGTCCCGGGCCCCCGAGAAGTTAGAGAGAAGGCAGAGAGAATATGGAGGAAACTTAGTGGAGAAGTTTTGAAAATATCTTTTGAAAATATTTAACTTCAGATATTTATAGGCCTCCAAAATATCTTTTTTTTTTAATTTTGAAAATTTGCACCATTACTCCCCGCATCCCCCGGGACCAACCCCGCATGCTTATTTAAACAAAAACATGCACCATAATGCATATAAGCAAATTAAGGCGAAAATGCCAAAACATGTACAAAACACCGAACATGTACATATATAAAAAAAAATTGAAACGGTACAGGGTCTCACATACGTATATATAGATGTCGTCAACTAATGAAATGGTGACACGCCCAAGGCTCAGAATGGGTTAATATAGGTTGTAGTCACAACTATTGGATGTTGCGGTCGCACCTATCAAATGTTGAGACTGTGAAGAATTTAGGGTTTTGTAATGGTCGAGACAATGAAGGCTGCAGGCACATGGTTCAAAGGTTACAGGCTCAACTGTAGAGGCCAGTGAACAACTAGGTCATAAGGTTTTGCTATTGGAGCCTTAAGGTTCGATTTTTTGAAGTACTAGTTTTGAATCATTTTTCAAAAATTGTTTGGAGACTTTGAGCACCATTCTTTTTGATTTTCATCATTTGATTCATCTGAATAAGCCTATGATTTGGCGCGATCAAATCAGAGTGTCTACAGTTACCCCTCTTTGACACAACTTGCGCAACAATGTGTGATGCCAGTCATGTCAAAGACCTAGAGACGACACTCATTTAACCGAGCCATTAATCTTAGGCTACAAACACACAAGCATGCGTATGAAGATGGTCGTACGCGAATTTCTATCGAGCTGCCTACATATCCCTTTGCTAGGAGTTAGACCAAAACGTAGTTCCAAGACAAATGTAAAAGAAGCATAATGCAAAATAGATGTAAAGCACGGTGCTGTTACCAATAGATCAAGAGGAGTCCTAAAGGTCGAGTCAGCACTTGAAGGAATAAACAACAATCCAAAAGCCTAAGAACTCCATTGGGGATAAAATAATTAAAAGGGTCGCGTTAAGATCTTACAAATTATTTTAATTGCGAAAGCAACATAAATTAATAGGTCGAGTCAAGACCTACAAATTTGAACGATAATAGGATAAAAAGTAATTAAAAGGTCGAGTCACGACTTTAAAATTATTTTTATCAGGAGAAAAACATAAATTAATAGGTCGAGTCATGACCTAAAAAATAACGGGATAAAAGATAATTAAAAAGTCGAGTTAAAATTTTAAAATTATTTTTATCGAGAGAAAAACACAAATTAATAGATCGAGTCAAGACCTAAAAATTTGAACGTAACGGGATAAAAGATAATTGAAAAGTCGAGTCATGACTTTAAAATTATTTTTATCGGGAGAAAAATACAAATTAATAGGTCAAATCAAAATCTAAAAATTTGAACGATAACTGGATAAATGATAATTAAAAGGTCGAGTCAAAACTTTAAAATTATTTTTATCGGGAGAAAAAAATAAATTAATAGGTCGAGTCAAGACCTACAAATTTGAACAATAACGAGATAAAAGATAATTGAAAAGTCGAGTCAATATTTTAAAATTATTTTTATCGGGAGAAAAGTACAAATTAATAGGTTGAGTCAAGACCTAAAAATTTTAACGATAACGGGATAAAAGATAATTGAAAAGTCGAGTCAAGATCCTAAAAATTAATTTAATCGGGAAAGCAATACAAATTAATAAGTCGAGTCAAGATCTAAAAATTTGAATGATAACAAAATAAAAGATAATTAAAAAGTCGAGTTAATACTTTAAAATTGTTTTTATCGGGATAAAAAAATAAATTAATAGGTCAAGTCAAGATCTACAAATTTGAACGATAACGGGAAAAAAATAATTGAAAAGTCGAGTCTAGATTTTTAAATTATTTTTATCGGGAGAAAAATACAAATTAATAGGTCTAGTTAAGACCTACAAATTTGAACGATAACAGGATAAAAGATAATTGAAAAATCGAGTTAAGACTTTAAAATTATTTTTATCGGGAGAAAACAAATGAACCAAACACACCCTTACGAGTAATGATGGCAAAATTAATGCAATGATGGCAACATTAAAACACTCGTAACAAATAAAGTTTGTGGTTGCGACAAACGAAGCATCATGACATTTGGAGCAGGTTGCGACCATAGGTATTTTACCAAACGTTTCTTGCGGTCGTAACAAAATGGTAGAACATTGTTGCGACCATGACAAACGGATGTTGCGACCGCAACTTCCTGAGGCTCTATTAAACCCCTGGATGGTGCTAGAATAGCCCATTCTCACCTTTCTCACTTTCTCTCTAACTTCTCTATTCTCTCTATCTCCTTCTCGGATTCCCAAATTTCTTAGCATTTTGTGTTGATTTTCTGTTGATTTTTCTCTTTTGTGGGTGCGATTAAAGGTGTCGGTTCCAGCGTTCCTACCGGCAATGTGATTAATCCACACCTCTTTAATTCCATGGGGGTGATGGAGGCTTTTGCGACTAAGGCGGAGCGGGTCTCTTTTTGGCCCACGTTAGAGCGGGCGACTGTGGCACAGGCAGCTATGGTAGCAGAGCAGGCGGCTACAGAGGAGGAGGTGGCGGGCTTTCTGGATCTCCATGCTAGCGAGGGTATACCAGCTCCTTTCGACCCTCTCTGATATGCTCCAATGCCATATCATTTTGATCGGGGCGGGATGAGGAGGTATGAACCTCCTGTTGTTGATGTTGCCCCCCGACCTTCTTCTTCACGAGCCTCTCATTCATCAGTTTCACCATAGTCACGCGGTATATCTCTTTTCCCTTCTTTAGTTCAAAAATGTTATAGCATGCTTGTAACTTCACATTTGGACATAGAATGCATATTTAGGGTTTAACAACCAGACTTGTATTAAATGTGCATGATTAATGAATATGAAACCTGATCATTACCCCAGTTTAAACGCTGACACACTTGTTATTCTAGAAACTTTGCATGCAGTTAAAACTTGATAAAACAAAAGGGGCATAAACTTTGAAACTCTAAAAAGTTATTAACTTGACTTGCAAGCAAACTACACCACATAACACTTAGAACTGGAAGCCTATGACCACAAACTTGGAAACAAGACTAAGAATTTAACAGGATACCTAGATTATTGGGGTTTTGAACAGGGTGCCTAAATTAATAGGACATATAACACGAGTGCCTAGGGAACATGGTTTAGGGTGCCTAGGAAGCAAGGCTTTGGGTGCCTGGGAAGCAGGGCTTTTGGGTGCCTAGAAAGTAGGGCTTTTGCTACCTAGGAAGTAGGGCATGGGTGCTTAGATCACTAGGGCTTGACAAACTTAGGAATCGTCTTATGAATTTAGGACATAGACAACGCTTCGCATATGACTAGGGTTTGGAAAGAGGATGCCTAGTGCACTAGGGCTTGGGGTGCCTAGATTATAAGGGCTTGGTAAACCTAAGAAATGTCACACGGACTTAGGATCTAGACAATACTTCGTATATGACTATGGTCTGAAAAGAGAGGTGTCTAGCGCTCTAGGGCTTGGGATGCCTAGGTCACTAGGGCTTGACAAACCTAATACACGTCTCATGAACTTAGGACCAAGATAATACTTCGCATATGACTTGTGTTTGAAGAGAGGGATGCTGTCACGCTCCAAACTCCAGGGTCATGTAAAAGCCCATCTAAACACCATCTATGAAAATAAGATTTTTAGTTGGAAAACCATTAACCCAAAAATACAGCATTTAGATAAAAAGGAGTACCCCAGGTTCATCTCTCGTAAACAGTAAACATTCAGTTCCATACATGCATAAAATATATCGCCTCAAGGCATACAAAACTCGCCTTCAGAAACAGGCATCGCATGTAAGAATACATGTCTCAAACAAAAGGAAAACTAAAACAAGTCTTTCGCCACCACGAGAACCTCTAGGTCAACTCCTCTTGATCACTTATACTTGAAAAAGGTTTGCACAAAATCCCACACCATGAGCCGAAGCCTAATAGAAATAGACTATAAAGCTGTAAAGCAGGATATACAATCATATAGTATAAGCTGACTCAAACACAGGAGCCTCAAAAGGTTTTCCATCTTGAAAACCATAAGTTTTCCTTCCACAAAACTAAGCATTTCAACAATGCAAATAACGTGCCACAGTTAAGGGAAAACAATAGCAAAATAGTATTTTCCACTCGGGTCACACAGCCGAGGAAAATATAATGAAATGATTCCTATGTACTAACTCTGTCACAAACAGGAACGAATGCAATAACTATAGACTCCTGCCCATTACCCTAGTCCTGAACCACTTAATGCTTGCTAGGTAATAACAAGTTCTATACGGAGTTACAACAACGCAGCCACAAACTGGGGCAACTGGCTCTTTACGGGTTAAAATCGAGGGAAGAAGCACCCAACTGCTCTTTGCAGACTAAAACTGAGGGAAGAAGCACCCAAACCAAACACTGCCACGACACATTTAACGAATCATTTTAAAAAAACTAGTATGTAGCTCAACTACAAAAAATCTATAAAACAGTTATACATCAAACATGTATAAAAGAGATCCAGTGACCCACCATCACATCATCCATCAACATGGAGATTAATTAACAGTAAAAATATGTTTCCATCAAAACGTTTAAAAAGCTGAGACTCAACCCCGAGGGTTAGCTACAATCCTCTAAAACACTTTTTTCAAAAAATTTCACAAAACCTCCATTTTCAAAATCATATTTTTGAAAACCACAGATATCCACACATCTGAATCATGTAATAAATCAAGAAAAAGCACAAAACATGCTTTTTATCCGAATAACAAGGTTTAAACATGAATATACAACCTTTAAAGCATTTTCAACAGGTGAAAAAATATATAATTGCACGTAGCACCTTTTAAAGACAACATAGTTTAGGATCCTACCTCGGAGAGCCAAAAGCTTGACGCCTCGAAAACTAAACTTCGTCGAAATGAGATTTCATCCGAATGGAAGCACAGCCCTCAACACGAATAACAAGGATCTGCCATCCAACCGTCAAAAACTATCCCCCGGGCCTCCCAAAAGCTAGAGAAAAGGTAGATAAAAGGCGTAGTGAAAGAGATAGACTTGAAAAAGATATTTTTGGCTCGAGTGGTCCCCACCGACCCAACTCTCTACCACAAGCCCATTCGAGCAGACAGGCCACCGCTCGAGCAGTCGTGGCTGGGTGGAAAACTAAATTAAAGGGGGTCAAAACCAAACTCTGCATGTATAACACATATATATAAACATGTTGTTCTACAATGAGGAAGCATCAACCAGATATCAAAGATATACGTATCATGAAAAGAACATGTCAAATATATATCACAAAAAAGGAACTAACCCGGGTCTCACAACTCTCCCCTCATAAGGAATTTTGCCCCTAAAATTCACTACAAGGTCAGAAGGTAAACAACTCCAGATATCTAGCACGAACCCCAGACTCAAGCTCCCACGTCGCTTCCTCAACCCCATGATGAAGCCATAAGACCTTGACAGAAGCAATTGTTTTCCCTCGCAACACTTGATCCTTCGTGTCTAGAATCTTTACCGGGTGCTCCTCATATGTAACATCTTCATCAACCCATAGCTCAATTCAATCTAGAACATGTGACGGGTCAGGCTCATACTTTCGAAGCATGGACACGTGAAACACGTTGTGCACAGACGCCAACTGAGGTGGTAAAGCTAGATGATATGCTACCTCCTCAATCCTTTCTAAGATCTCAAATGGTCCAATAAAGCGTGGTGATAGCTTCCCGCCACGGCCAAACCTCATTAAACCTCTACGTGGCGAGACCTTCAGAAACATGTGATCCCCCACTACAAACTCCAACTGTCTCCTCCTCTGATCAGCATAACTCTTCTGGCGACTCTGAGCTGTCGCTAAACGTTGGCAAATCACGGTAATCTTCTCTGTTGTCTCCCGTACCAAGTCAAGTGCCAAGACTGTGGTCTCTCCCACATCTGTCCAACACACTGGTGACCTACATGGTCTACCATACAAAGCCTCATATGGTGTCATCCCAATACTAGACTGATGACTGTTGCTATATGCAAACTCTGCCAATGGTAGATGATCTTCCCAAGAACCCTAGAAATCAAGTACACAAGCCCTCAACATATTCTCCAGAATCTGTATGGTCCTCTCAGACTGACCATTCATTTGGGGGTGAAAAGCAGTGCTGAATGTCAAGCTCATCCCCAAAGTCTTCTGAAAACTCTGCCAAAAGTGCGATGTAAAGCGCGGGTCCCGGTGAGTAACAATAGACACAGGCACTCCGTGTAACCGGACTATCTCTCTGACATATAATCTACTCAGTCTGTCAACCAAATCCCTCACGCGGATGGAGAGAAAGTGTGCAGACTTCGTCAACCTATCAACCACAACCCAAACAACGTCATGTCTCTTAGGTGACCTAGGAAGTCCCGACACGAAGTCCATCGAGATGTTCTCCCATTTTCACTCTGATATCGGCAATAGCTGTAACAATCCTACTAGTCTCTGATGGTCTGCCTTTATCTGCTGATAAGTGAGGCACCGTGAAATAAACTGAATTACATTCCTCTTCATTCCCGTCTAGTAGAACTAACGATGTAGATCATGATACATTTTAGTGTCTCCAGGATGCACTGCAAGGCGAGAATGATGACAATCATATAGTACATCAACACAGCATGACTTTGGTACAAATAATCTCCCAGCCAATCTTAAACTCTAATTTGGACTCACAACCTAACCCGTAGTGTCCTCTCCACAAGCAACACGATCTCGTATCATTTAAGCCTCGTGATCCATCTGTTGGACCTTTAGCATACATGCAACCAACGTAGGTTGTGAAACTACTAAAAATAAGGTCGCACCCCTCGCTATCTCCCCAAAACACAAATCAAACTCATCAATCTCTCCAAGCATGTCGCATTCTCGTATAGCCATAAAAGCTAACAAACCATGAGATCTCTTATTGAGAGCGTCAACCACAACATTGGCTTTCCCTAGATGGTACTGCAAGTCAAAATCATAGTCTTTCAACAACTCTATCCACCGTCCTTAGCGCAGGTTCAGGACTTCCTGCGAAAATAAGTATTTCAAGCTTTTGTGATCGGAGAAAACCTCGAAGTGTTCACCATAAAGACAGTACCGCCATGTCTTCAAGGCAAAGACCACGGCTACCAACTCCAGATCATGTGTCGGATAGTTCTTATCATGAGTCTTCAACTGTCGAGTTCCATAAGCCACGACCTTACCTCCTTGCATTAGAACGCAACCCAGACCATCAAATGAAGCATCACAACACACGGTGTAACCCAATCCTCGCTCTGGGATAATCAGCACTAGTTTACTGGTCAATCTCACCTTTAACTCTTGGAATGCCAACTCACAATACTCACTCTAGAAGAACATGACTCCCTTTCGCGTAAGACGCGTCATCAGTGCTGTAAGTCTAGAAAAATTCTTCACGAATCGTCAATAGTTGCCTGCCAAATCTAGAAAACTACGAATCTCAAAGACATTATTCGGTCGCTCCCAATCCATCACGGCATCAGTCTTCAAAGAATCCACCGATACCCCCTCTTTTGACACCACGTGTCCCAAAAATCTCACCTCTGACATCCAAAATTCACACTTCTCGAACTTCGCATACAAGCGATGCTCTCTCAGAAGCTGTAGGACAATACGCTGATGCTCTTCATACATCTCCCTCGTGGGTGAATAGATAAGGATTTCATCCATGAACACAACCACAAAGCTATCTAGATACGAGTGGAAAATATGGTTCATCAAACCCATAAACGTCGTAGGAGCGTTCGTCAAACCGAACGGCATAACCAGAAACTCATAGTGATCATAATGAGTCCAAAAGGCGGTATTCGCTATGTCCTCATCCCTAATACTCAGCTGATGATACCTTGACCTCAAATCAATCTTCGAGAAGCAGCTCGACCCCTTTAACTGATCAAACAAGTCATCAATCCTTGGTGTAGGATACTAGTTCTTCACCGTTACCTGATTCAGCTTTCGGTAGTCAATACACAACCTCAAGGACCCATCCTTATTGTTAGCAAAAAGGGCAGGAGCTCCCCACAGCGACGTACTCAGGTGTACAAACCCTTTGTCAAGCAATTCCTAAAGCTGTACCTTGAGTTCTCGCAACTCAGCCGGTGCAAAGCGGTAAGATGGTGTAGAAATGAGAGCAGCTCCAGGAACTAGATCAATGGAAAACTCCACCTCACGGCTCAGCGGTAACTCAAATAGATCATCAGAAAAGACATTTGGATAATCGCAAACCACAGGGGGTAACTCCCTCGAACCTTAACCGTCTCATCCAACATAATAGCAGAAAAGAGGAAACCCAAATTCCCTCGATTCCAAGCAACACCGGGCATAGACACCAAACCCTCATCCCAATCACCCACAAAACAAATGCAGTCACCCTCAGGCGTACAGATCGATACCTTTCGTCGATCACAATCTATAAGGGCACAGTAGGTGGTCAACTAGTCTATCCCTATGATGACATTGAATGTGGTCATGTTTAGAATGATAAAGTCAAACTTTAAACAATGACTAGGGACCCCCAACTCGCAAGATATACAAACACACTTCAACATCACACTCCCACTGACTGGGGTCTCTACGCTCAACGAACTACCCAACAAGTTTGTATCCAACCCTAATGCAGATGCAAAAGTAGAGGAAATAAAGGAATGTGATGCTCCTGTGTCAATAAGAACACTGGCCCATGATCTATATACTAAGAGAGTACCTCTGATCATGGATGTGGTAGCTATAGCATTGGGCACGACCGGTGCTCTGGAAGAACTGGGGTCAGCAAAGACATATGCTCTGTCCTGCTGTGCTTTAGCCTGGCCACTGTGGCCCTGGACTGTCGACTGTCTGTCAGACTGTACTGAAGCGCCCCCTTCTGTAAACCTAGACATCTAAGCTCTAAGCTGTTGATATGTCTATCGCTCCTGGGCAGATGGAACAATTGGTGCTCCTGCTGTACTTTGAGTAGTTCCTCCTCGGGGACAGTTCCTACAGATGAGCCCAGACTGACCACACTCAAAACATGCTAATGGCCCTCTCCCCTGAGACTGAGCAGGTGCTGAACTCTAAACCTAACCCCCCAGCGGGCACCTAGGTGATCAATGCCCTGGCTGTCTGCATCGATAACAAATGATCTCCCTTTACTTCGGCCTTTTCGTCGAGGCCACTGAAGGTGCAAGTGTAGAAAACTATTGCTAATATGACCCTTGCCGAATAAGAACTCGGACCAAACGGCTTGTGGCATTTCCTCTTGTGCCCCTAAGACTATACACGTCTCCCATCCTGCTGACCCCTCCTCTCTCTATCCCTGTGCGTCTCGCTTAGGGTATCTTCCACTTTCATGATTATTTCCAGTAATTCTGTAAAGATGTGCATCTTGAATGCTGCCACTCTATCTCGAATAGCGGGCCTCAAACCCCTTTCGAATATCTTCGCACGAAATTCATTAGTAGGTACAAGTTCCTGTGCAAATCGGGACAAGCTAGTGAACTCGGCCTCATACTGGACTACTAACATCGTCCCCTGAGTAAGGAAAAGAAAGTCCTCCCTGTAACGATCTCTCAAGGTCGCTAGAAAGTACTTCTCTAGAAATACCTTCGTAAAAGCTTCCCAAGTACCTCTCACAGTGGTTCTAGCGAACTTCCACTACTCTTAGGCATTTCCTCTCAACTGAAATGCCGCAAATGAGACTCTTAGATCATCCTCTATAATCTGAAGCGTATCTAGAATTAGGGCAACCAGCTCTAGCCATTTCGTGGCTACTGTGGGAATAGGATCCCTGGTAAAGATAGGAGGGTCTAGACGGCAAAACTCACGCAGTGCGACTGTTTCCCTCGGCTCAAGTATGGTCTCCCTTTCCCTAACGGTCTCAGCCAGCTACCGAATGGAGCCTACTATCTCACGCAATAGATCTATACTGTTAACTGGTTCTTGGGGAGCATTAGCATCCCCAATATCTAGGACTGAAACATCCCTTCGGCCAGAACCACGGCCACGGCCTCGACCACGGCCACATCCTCCCCGCGTGAACATAACTCTATACGGAAGCAACGAAACAACATAAGCTTTCATACAACATGTTATTACTAACATAAAAGACAACCATGCTAACACATAGCCAGATAGCCATTTAAGATTATGTAAACACATCTTACATACCGAGAAGAACCAACAAGATGGATGCGTCAATTTGGATAACTTACTTAGATTCCTTGCTAGAAAACACGTCGGCCAAACGCTTTTCTAACTTGGCTTCCAAATTTGTTAATTTAAACACCCTAAGGTAAGACTAATCAATCTTAAAGTCCAACCTTCATACTCACGTATACATGAATTATCATAAAAATGCGTAAACACATGCAATCAAGCACACGCACATCCTCACAAAGTGATGCACCCTCTTTCCATGGCTCTTAGGTATTCGAACCCAGAGCTCTGATACCAAGTTGTCATGCCCCAAACTCCAGGGTCACGTGAAAGCCCATCTAAACACCATCTATGAAAATAAGATTTTTAGTTGGAAAATCATCAACCAAAAAATACAGCATTTGGATAAAAAGGAGTACCCCAGGTTCATCTCTCATAAACAGTAAACATTTAGTTCCATACATGCATAAAATTTATCGGCTCAAGGCGTACAAAACTCGCCTTCAGAAACAGACATCGCATGTAAGAATACATGTCTCAAATAAAAAAAAAACTAAAACAAGCCTTCCGCCACCACAGGCACAACTAGGTCAATTCCTTTTAATCACCTACACCTGAAAAAGGTTTGCACAAAATCCCACACTGTGAGTCAAAGCCCAATAAAAATAGACTATAAAGCTATAAAGTAGGATATGAAATCATATAGTATAAGCTGACTCAACCATAGGAGCCTCAAAAGATTTTCCATCTTGAAAACCACAAGTTTTGCTTCCACAAAACTGAGCATTTCAATAATGCAAATAACGTGACACAGTTAAGGAAAAATGGTAGCAAAGTAGTATTTTCCACTCGGGTCACACAACCGAGGAAAATATAATTAAATAATTCCTATGTACCGACTCTGTCACACACAGGGATAAAGGCAACAACTATAAACTCATGCCCATTACCTTAGTCCTAAACCACTTAAGGCCTACGAGATAATAACAAGTTCTATACGGAATTATAACAACGTAGCGACACACGAAGGCAATCGATTCTTTACAGGCTAAAACCAAGGGAAGAAGCACCCAAACCAAACACTACCATCGTACATCTAACGAATCAATTTTAAAAAATAAGTACGTAGCTCAACTACAAAAACCCCGTAAAACAGTTATACATCAAACATGTATAAAAGAGATCAAGTGGCCCACTGCCACATCATTCATCAACATGGAGATTAAATAACAGTAAAAATATGTTTCCATTAAAACGTTTAAAAAGCTTAGATTCAACCCCGTAGGTTATCTCTAAACCTCTAAAACACGTTTTTCAAAAGTTTCACAAAACCTCCATTTTCAAAGCCATCTTTTTGAAAACCACGGACATCTACACAT
>JAULJZ010157702.1:0-27860 GCA_032270985.1 Heliamphora pulchella | reverse complement strand
AAATCCGTAAAGAAGTATGTTGTCCCGTGAGTGGCTTTATTGTTATAGCTCCGTATAGAACTTGTCATTATCTAGCAGGCCTTAAGTGGTTCAAGACTAAGATAATGGACAGTAGTCTATAGTTGTTACCTTTGTCTGTGAGGCAGAGTCGGTACATAAGATTACATTTTATCTTTTCTCCTCGGTTGTGTGGCCTGAATGGAGCTTACTGTATTTTTACTGCTTTTCCTTAACTGTGGCATGATATCTGTTAGGATGATATACGTAGTTTGAAGGATGAAAAATTTAGAATTTTATGAGATAAAATCTTTTTGAGACTCGTGTTAGTCTGATGGAAAACTTGTGATTTTAGAAGAAAAAACATTTTTTGGCTCCTGTGGTTGAGCCTGTATGCTTATGATTGCATAGCCTGTTTTGCAGTTTTACTGTCTGTTTTCTATTGGGTTTCGGCTCACGGTGTGGAATTTTGCTGTAATACCCTTTCAGGTGAGCATGAGGAGTTGACCTAGATTCCTGTGGTGGCGGAAGACTAGTTGTAGTTTCCTGTTTTGGACATGTACTTATGCATGTGGCGCCTGTTTTAGAAGGCTGGCTTTGTACGCCTTGAGGCAATATACTTATTCATGTTAAGATTGCATGTTTACTATTTATGAGGTTGAATTATGGGGATTTTTATCCAAATGATGTATATTTTTGAGTTGATGGTTTTCTAACTGCAAATCTTATTTTCTCAAACGATAATTTTGGTGGGCTTTCATGTGACCGTAGTGTGTGGGATGTGACAACTTGGTATCAGAGCTTTGGGTTCGAATACCTTGTAAGGATGTATGTGTGCTTGATTGCATGTGTTCAAGAGTTTTCTTGCATAAGCATGATAGCCTTTTTAGCATGATGGTTGTGTATACGTGGGTATGGAGGTTAGACATTAGGATTGATTAGTCTTGCCTTCAGGCGTTTGGATTAACAAATTTGGGAGCTATGTTAAAGACGCGTTTCGCGGACGTGATTTCAAGCCAGGAATCTAAGTAGGTTATCCGGAGTGACGAGTCCTTCTTATTGGTTCTCCTTGGTATGTGAGATATGATGACATGATCTTAAATGGTTATGTGCTAGTATGCTTATATGTGATATGTCTTTTACGTTAGCAATGACATGCATGGATTCTTACCCTATTATGTTGCTTTCGTATAGAATTATGTCCATGCGATGAGGACGAGGCCGTGGTCGAGACCGTGGCCGTGGTTCTGGCCGAAGGGACATTTCAGTCCCAGATATTGGGGATGCTAAAGCACCCCAAGGACCTATTGACAGAGACCTGATGCGTGAGATGGTAGGCTCCATCCGGCAGCTGGCTGAGGCCTTTAGGGGAAGAGAGAGCATACCTGAGCCGAGGGAGATAGTCGCGATGCGTGAGTTTCGCTGTCTGGACCTTCCTACCTTTTCTGGGGATCCCAACCCCACAGTGGCTACTGAGTGGTTGGAGCTGGTTACCAGGATCCTTGATGTGCTTCAGATTGAGGAGGATGATTTGCGGGTTTCTTTTGCTACCTTCCAGCTAAGGGGGAGTGCTCATATGTGGTGGAAGTTTGCCAAGACTACAGTGGGAGACACTTGGGAGGCATTCACGAAGGTATTTCTGAAGAAATACTTCCCAGCGACTTTGACGGATCGCTATAGAGAGGACTTTCTGTTTGACTCAGGGGACGATGTCAGTGGTTGAGTATGAGGCTGAGTTCACTAACCTATCCCGGTATGCAAAGGAGATTATGTCTACTAATGAGTTCCGTGCGAAACGGTTCGAGAGGGGTTTGAGGCCCGCTATTCGTGACAGAGTGGCATCATTTAGGATGCAGGTCTTTACAGAGTTAGAGGAGACTACCATGAAGGTGTAGGATACTTTGAACGAGACACGCAGAGACAGGGACAATAGGGGTCAGTCAGGTGGGGGACGTGCACAAGATCGGGGATGCAAGGATAAGCGTCAGCGGACATTTGGTCCGAGTTCTTATCCAGTGGGATCGTATCAGCCACAGTCTTCTGCACCTACACCTCCTGTAGCTTCAACAAGAAGGTCAGATCAGAGAGCTTCTTTATCATAGATGCCAGCGGCCAGGGCATTGTGCGGCAGAATGCTAGAGCCCAGCAGCTGTTCAGGCACAGTCGCAGTCACAGGTGCCAGGGAGAGGACCGCTAGTATGTTTTGAGTGTGGCTTGTCAGGGCATATCCAGAGGAACTGCCCCAGAGGAGGGAGCTTTCAGAGTACAGCAGGAGCACCAGCTGTTCCATCAAGCCAGGGATGCCAGCCATCTAGGTTTGCTGAAGGGGGCGCATCAGTGTAGTCGGGCAGACAGTCGGCAATTCAGGGCCGCAGTGGATAGGCCAGGGCTTATGTTCTTGCAGATCCCAGTTCATCCAGACCACCGATTGTACCCGATGCTGCTGCTACCACCTCCATGATCAGAGGTACTCTTCTAGTCTACAGATCATGGGCCAATGTTCTTATCGACACCGGAGCATCGCATTCATTTATATCATCTGATTTTGCATTTGCTTTGGGGTTGGAAATGGACTGGTTGGGTAGTACTTTGAGCGTGGAGACCCCAGTCAGTGGGAGTGTGACGTTGAGTCTTGTCTGTAGAACCTACGTGTTGGAAGTCGTCGATCGTTGTTTAGAGTTTGACTTTGTTATTCTAGACATGACCGCATTTGATGTCATCCTAGGGATGGATTGGCTAACCACCTATCGTGCCTTTATCGATTGCGATCGATGGAGGGTAACGATCTGTACACCGGCGGTAGATTATTTTTTCTTTGTGGGTGACCAGGATGAGGGTTTGATGTCTTTGGCTACTGCTGTGCGGAACCAGGGCAACCTGGGTCTTCTCTTTTCAGCCCTTATGTTGGATGAGGTAGTTGGGAGTCGAGGAGAGTTACCTCCAGTGGTTTGTGACTACTCAGATGTCTTTCCTGATGATCTATTTGAGTTGCCACCGAGCTGTGAGGTAAAGTTCTCTATTGATCTAGTTCCCGGAGTTGCTCCCATATCTATACCGTCTTATCGTTTTGCACCTGCTGAGTTGCGTGAACTCAAGGTACAGTTTCAGGAGTTGCTAGACAGGGGGTTTATACGCCCAAGTACTTCGTCGTGGGGTGCTCCTGCTCTATTTGCAAAGAAGAAAGATGGATCATTGCGTTTGTGTATCGACTATCGAAAGTTGAATCAGGCGACAGTGAAGAACAAGTATTCGATGCCGAGGATAGATGACTTATTTGACCAGTTGAAAGGTTCGAGCTGCTTCTCAAAGATCGACTTGAGATCAGGATATCACCAGTTGAGGATTAGGGACGAAGACATAGCGAAGACTGCCTTCCGGACTCGCTATGGTCACTACGAGTTTTTGGTTATGCCGTTCGGTCTAACGAATGCTCCTGCTACGTTCATGAGTTTGATGAACCGGATCTTCCATCATTACCTGGACAGTTTTGTGGTAGTATTTGTGGATGATATACTTATATATTCACCCACTAGGGAGGCACACGAGGATCACCTGCGGATCGTGCTACAGACTTTGAGAGAACATCGCTTGTATGCGAAGTTCGAGAAGTGCGAGTTCTGAATGTCTGACGTGAGATTTCTTAGACACGTAGTGTTGACAGACGGAGTAGCTGTGGATTCGTCGAAGACAGATGCGATGACCGGTTGGGAGCGACCAAAGAGTGTCTTTGAGATTCGCAATTTTCTGGGCTTAGCAGGCTATTACCGACGGTTCGTGAAGGATTTTGCGAGACTTGCTGCACCGATGACGCGTCTAACGCGGAAGGGAGTTGTGTTTGTTTGGAGTGAGTACTGTGAGTCAGCTTTCCAAGAGCTGAAGAAGAGGTTGACTAGCGCGCCAGTGTTGATTATTCCAGAGCAAGGCTTGGGTCATATAGTATATTATGATGCATCACAGGATAGTCTTAGATGTGTTCTGATGCAGGGGGTAAGGTTATAGCTTATGGTTCTCGGCAGTTAAAGACGCACGAGAAGAACTACCTGACACACGATCTGGAGTTGGCAGCCGTGGTCTTTTCCTTGAAGACATGGCGTCATTATCATTATGGTGAGCACTTCGAGGTTTTCTCCGATCACAAGAGTCTGAAATACTTGTTTTCACAGAAGGACCTGAACTTGCGCCAACGACGATGGATGAAGTTGTTAGAGGGTTATGATTTTGACTTGCAGTATCATCCAGGGAAGGCCAATGTTGTGGCAGACGCGCTCAGTAAGAGATCTCACGAATCGTTAGCTTTTGTGGCTATACGTGAGTGGGACATGCTGGGAGAGGTTGGGGAGTTTGATTTATGTCTCGAGGAGACATCGACGGGTGCTACTTTGCTTTCAGTAGTTACTCGACTAGCATTGATAGCACATGTGCTAGAGCTCTAGCAGACGGATCAGGAAGCTCAGATGATACGAGATCATGTTGCTAGTAGAGAGGATATAGTGGGCTGGATTGTGGGTTCAAATCAGAGTTTGAGGTTGGCCGGGGGGTTATTTGTGCCAGAGTCATGCCTAGCTGATCTACTACGTAAGTGTCATCATTCTCGCCTTGCAGTGCACCCTAGAGGTATGAAGATGTACCATGACCTTCGTCGTCATTTCTGTTGGACGAAAATGAAGAGAGACGTGATCCTGTTTGTTTCTCGTTGCCTTACCTGTCAGAAGGTGAAGGCCGAACACCAGAGATCGGCAGAATTACTACAGTCGTTGCCTATATCAGAGTGGAAGTGGGAGAATGTCACGATGGACTTTGTGTCAGGACTTTCTCGATCACCTAGGGGACACGATATCGTGTGGGTTGTGGTTGATAGGTTGACGAAGTCTGCACACTTTTTTCCCATCCGAGTGAGGGATTCGGTGGAACGACAGAGTGGCTTATATGTCAGAGAGATAATCCGGTTGCATGGAGTGCCAGTATCTATTGTTTCTGACCGAGACCCGCGCTTCACATCACGCTTTTGACAGAGTTTTTAGGAGGCTTTGGGGACAAACTTGATGTTCAGTACTGTTTTTCACCCCCAGACGGATGGTCAGTCGGAGAGGACTATACAGATTTTGGAGGATATGCTGAGGGCTTGTATCCTTAATTTCAGAGGTTCGTTGGAGGATCATCTACCTTTGGCCGAGTTTGCATACAACAACAGCTATCAGTCTAGTATTGGGATGGCACCGTATAAGGCTTTGCATGGTAGACCGTGTAGATCGCCCGTGTGTTGGACAGATGTGGGAGAGACCATAGTCTTGGGACCCAACATGGTGCAGGAGACGATAGATAAGGTTGCCGTGATTTGCCAGCGCCTACTGACAGCGCAGAGCTACCAGAAGAGTTATGCAGATTAGAGGAGGCGACCTTTAGAGTTTGCAGTGGGGGATCATGTGTTCCTGAAGGTCTCACCACGTAGAGATTTGATGAGGTTTAGTTGTAGCGGGAAGCAATCACCGCGCTTCATTCGACCGTTTGAGATCCTCGACAGAGTTAGAGAGGTCGCATATCGTTTAGCTTTGCCATCTCAGTTAGCATCTGTGCATAACGTGTTCCACGTTTCTATGCTTTGGAGGTACGAGCCTGATCCTTCACATGTGTTAGATTGGGCTGAACTACAGGTTGATGAGGATGCAACTTATGAGGAGCGTCCAGTGAGGATTCTTGATACAAAGGAGCAGGTGTTGCAGGGGAGAACGATTGCTTATGTCAAGGTCTTTTGGCTTCATCGCGGGGTTGAAGAAGCGACCTGGGAGCTCGAGTCTGGGATGCGTGCTAGATACCCAGACCTGTTTACCTCATGACCTTGTTGCGAATTTTGGGGGCAAAATTCCTTAAGGGGGAGAGTTGTGAGACCCTGAACCTGTTCTTTTTGAGTTATTTGTATACATGACGTGTTTATTCTAGTATATGAATAGCCTCGATACATGAGTTGTGCTTTAAAGTTGAAGAACAACATGTATAAATATGTTATAAGCTTTTCGGGATTTGGTAGAGGCTTGTTTGGCTTGTGTTTGGACCAAAAACCTTATTTTTTCTTGAAAAACACATTGCCCAGTAGTTCGGTCGACTGAAGGGTGTGGCTCAGTCGACTGAACAGAAAATTTTAGGTTCGATCGACTGAACTCGGGGGTTTGGTCGACTGAACAGTACCTTTTTGGCGTTTGCATTTCGATAAATATCCTAGGGGCTAGAGATATTTGTTTAAACCATTCTTCCAGGCTATGTTTTCCCTTTTCTTTTCCATCTCTCTAGTTTTGAGGGCCCGGGGCTTGGTTTTGGGTTGGTTCCTTTGTGGAACCTTGCTATCGAGGCTGAGGGCTTTGCATTTATCCGATCAGATTCTCGTTCTGACGCTTTTTAGTTTTGAGACGTCGAGTTCTTGACTCTCCGAGGTAGGATTCTAGACCCTACTGCTGTATAAGGGTGATATATGTGATTATAGGTGTTTTCACCAAGTAGAAAATACATCAAATGTGATTTTTATGTGTAAACCTTGGTTTTGGGTAAAAGTAGGTTTCTACGCCTTTGCTTGGTTGTATACGTGGTTCAGGTATGTGGTATCCATAGTTTTCAAAAGAAGATTTAAAAACGAGGTGTTTTGTGAAAATGGTAAAAAAACGTCTTTTTAGAGGTTTGAGCTAACCCGCGGAGTTAAGTCTCAACTCTTAAACATTTTGTTAGAAATGGTTTTAGATCTCTAAGTTGATGGATTGGATCTCTTTTATACATATGTTGTATAAACTATTTTTTTTGGTGGATTTTCGTAGTTGAGATACGGTGGGTTTTTAAATGTTTCCATAGATGTACCGTGACAGTGGGTGGTGTTGAGTTGGGCTTCTATTGCTCCTTGGTGGAAGTCCAAAAACTTGTGCAGAGTGGGTTTGCTACGGTCCCTCGAGTTTATCCCCATGAATGTGGTTTGGTTAGTTTTGTCCAACGGTCGTGGAAATCGATAAAGAAGTATGTTGCCCCGTGAGTGGCTTTATTACTTTAGCTCCGTATAGAATTTGTCATTATCTAGCAGGCTTTAAGTGGTTCAAGACTAGGATAATGGACAGGATTCTATAGTTATTACCTTTATCTGTGAGGCGGAGTTGGTACATAAGATTACATTTTACCTTTTCTCCTCGGCTGTGTGGCCTGAGTGGAGCTTACTGTATTTTTACAACTTTCCATTAATTGTGGCATGATATCTGTTAGGATGATATGCATAGTTTGAAGGATGAAAAATGTGAGATTTTATGAGATAAAACCTTTTTGAGACTCGTGTTAGTCTGATGGAAAACTTGTGATTTTAGAAGAAAAAACATTTTTTGGCTCCTATGGTTGAGCTCGTATGCTAATGATTGTATAGCCTGCTTTACAGTTTTACTGTCTGTTTTGTATTGAGCTTCGGCTCACGGTGTGAAATTTTGCTGTGAAATCTTTTCAAGTAAGCATGAGGAGTTGACCTAGATTCCTGTGGTGGCGAAAGACTAGTTGTAGTTTCCTGTTTTGCACATGTACTTATACATGTGGCGCCTATTTTAGAAGGCTGGTTTTGTACGTCTTGAGGCCATATACTTATTCATATATGAGATTACATGTTTACTGTTTATGAGAGTTGAACTGTGCGAATTTTAATCCAAATGATGTATATTTTTGAGTTGATTTTCCAACTGCAAATCTTATTTTCTCAAACGGTAATTTTGGTGGGCTTTCGCGTGATCCTGGTATTTGGGGCGTGACATTTTACGTGGAAACAAGCGAGTCAAATAGTTTACCTAACTCCAGACTATTCACAAGTGTGTTTATAGCTTTTATTTATAACTTTTGATTCTAAGCTAACAAATACAAATTCTACTATTTTAACAAATATTTACCACTTATGTTTAAAGTTTTAATCATATTTTTTAGTTATAATCAATAAATTTATAGCGAATACCCACATAATCTTATCCATAATCTCTAAGTTTATGGATAGCTCATAAGCCATGCCTTCTACATTTTGACTTAAAGTCACTTTAAGTAAAGTTTTTCGACTTATTGGCTTTTGACTTAAAGTCACCCCAAGGGTTTACCAAACGAACTTTTCGTTTATTTTGCTTAAAGTCACTTTAAAAAAAAAGTCTGACTTAAAGTCAGGTTGCCAAACAAGGCCTCAGTTTAAAAGATAGTTTTTTGACTTTTTTTTTAAGCTAAAAATTAAAATTTAGTTCAAAGTAAGTTGTTTGGTGAATTAGTTTTTAAGTTAGCTTTTTTAAAATTAGTTGTTTAGATAAAAAGTTAGCTTTTTACTTTTTTTTTTAAATAAAATAATTTTATTCTTATATGCATACTTTAAATAACAATTATATATAGTTCGTAATGGTAGTATATAAGTTATGAACGTATTGTCACCAAATCAAACCAAATCAAATCAAATCAAACCAAACTAACCGTTGTCCCAATTAATTGGAGTCGGCTACATAAATTCTTTTACGCTATTTTACTCTGTTAAGAGCCATATCTTCAGTTAGTTTTAATAGATTCATATTTGTTAGCCTAGGGGCTTTTTATTTAGGTTTTGATAATTTTTATAAATTATTTTTTAAGAATAAATTGATTTAAAAGGATAATATTGAATATTTTTAAAAGGATGGTCTTGACACAAAATAACAAATGAGTTGACACCTTTAAGCATATGAGATAACTCATCTCTCAAATGGATTGATATTTAAGTATTTTTGAAAGAGAATATTTTATGTTGATCCTAATTGATTTTTGACTCAACACTTTAAGGCTAAGGATATGTGAAGATCTCAAGTGTGTCAACACCTTTGAACAAATGAGTTGAAACCCTAATATATTCATTGAAGATGTTTTAGGTATCAAAACTTTGAGTTGACACAAATAAAATTTGAGTCGACACAAAAGAGCTAAGTCTCTCGGTACTCAAAAAGAGTCGACACAAACTAGGTTTGAGTAGACACTAAAGTGTTTCATCACTTTAGTTATTCAAAATTTTGAGAAGACACAAATTACAAACGAGTCGACACAAAAGTATCGTGGCCGCCTGCAAATTTTGTGAGTCGACACAAATTAAAGAAGAGTTTACACAAAATTATCGAGCCTGCTTGAAGATATTTTGAGTCGACACAAAGGATCAATTGAGTAGACACAAATTCACTGGAGGTTCCTGCACTTTTTAGTATCGACACCAAAGGCAAAATGAGTCGACACAAAAAGGCCCTTCTGAAAAGCTGTAGAGCGAATTGAGTTGACACCAAAACTATTAGTGTCGATACCATTGTGTTGGTGAGAAGAATGCAGAAATGGTGTTAACACCACAGAAGATTTGAGTCCACCCAATCACTTGAAAAACCATGCCCTAGACATTTTGTGTCGACCCTAAAGGAAATGTATCGACACCTACGATAAAAATTCAAATGCGTGACGGACTTCATCGGTTGGATTTTTAGCATTAAATTCCCTCTCCCACCTCCAACGATCATGAAACCTCAAGAGCTTATATAAGGAGTTACCCCTCAGCATTTAAAATATCTGGAGACCTATAATCACTGTTGTATTGCTTGATTCAAAGTGAAAATCCTTCAAGCTCTCATTTATTGCTCTAACTCCAGCTCTTGTATCTCATCTCTTTACTTTTTCATTTATTGCCAATCATCTTGTAAAGAGAGTGAGTGATACTCATTAAATCCTCCCATTTATTGTATCCAATGGTGAGTCACCCTTTATCCTTTGAGTGAGTGGGTAAATCTCATTAAAGAAGAACTCAAGATAATAAGAAAAAAAATAGGCGCATGTTTTTCGTTAGATCGTCTTGAAGTTGTAAAAGATTTTGAATGCACCCGTAAGCATTCTAGTTTAGTAAAATTCTCAATGGGAGCCTTGAGGAGTGGATGTAGGGTTGGAAGAAACCGAACCACTATAAATCTTGCTGTCTGGTTCATTGTTTCTATCCTTAACCTCTTTAATACTTGCATTACTTTATTCTTTGTTTATACTTGCTATTCTTGTTTGCAATATTAAAAGGTTTTCAAAAAAATTTTAAAATTGTTATTATTTTTTTAAGACCCAATTCTCCCTCTCTTGGGTTGCATAGAACTAACAATTGGTATCAGAGCATGGACTCTTGTTTATGACTTAACAGTCTAAGAGTTTATATGGCAACCATTAATATCGGGCCTATCCAATCTGAAGGTTAATGCACCAATAGGCCTCCTTTGTTTAATGGAACAAACTACAATTATTAGAAGAATAGAATGAGAATCTATATTCAAGCCGTAGATTATTATCTTTGAAGGGTTATCATAAATGAACCTAGAAGACCTACCACGACCATTGAAGGAATAATCGTTCTTAAACCAGAAAATGAATTGATCGAAAATGACATTAGAGAAATTCAAAAGAATGCTAAAGGCATGAATCTTCTATATTGCTCACTTGACCCCAATGAGTTCAATAGGATCTCTACATGTGACACCACCATGGAAATATAGGACAGACTTGAAGTTACCCATGAGGGTATTAACCGAGTAAAGGAGTCCAAAATAAGCATGCTTATTCACAACTATGAATTATTCAAAATGAAGTGTGATGAAACCATTTTCGACATGTTTACTCGTTTTACTGATATTATTAATGGACTAAAATCTCTAGACAAGATTTATTCCAATGTAGAAATTGTGAGAAAAATTCTTAGGTGCATGCCTAAGAATTGGGAAGCTAAGGTCACAGCTATCCAAGAAGCTAAAGACCTCAACACTCTTAGCTTGGAGGAACTTCTTGGATCTCTCATGACTTACGAGATGAATATCAAGATGGACGATGAGGATGACAACAAGAAGAAGAAGGGCATCGCCTTTAAGTCTTCAACTCATGACGAAGAATCTGATGAAGACTCCTCAAGTGATAAGAACGAAGATATGGCGCTCATCACAAAGAAGTTCAAACAGTTTCTTAGAAATAAGAAATAAGGAAGAAGAAAGTTTTTCAAGAAGGAAGGACACAAAGGCGAGTCTACCAAATTCAAGGGCGATTCAAGCAAATTCAAAACTTATCACAAGAAAGATGAAATAATTTGCTATGAATGTAAAAAGCCCGAATATGTCAAGACCGAATGTCCTTAACTTAAGAACCAGTTCAAAAAGGACTTCAAGAAGACTATGATAGCCACATGGGGCGAAAGTGATGACATCATCTCCGAGGATGAAAGAGAAGAAAACAAGGCTGCAAATCAATGTCTCAAGGCTAAAGAAGATGATGAGGTAACACATGACTCTTTTTTCTTAGATGAATTACAAAGTGCATTTGAAGATTTGTAGGATAAATTGAGAAAAATGGGTGCTAAGAACTCTATTTTAAAAAAGTTGGTTCTTTTCTCATCAAGTGAAATTGAAACCTTTGAAAAATAAAAAACTTGCTTTATCAAAACAAGTTTTGATTTTGAAAGATGAAAATAAGATTTTGATTGAAAAGTTTGATGACCTTACTAAAACTGTTTACAAGCTCACTCTTGGAAAAAACAACTTAGATATATTTCTCGGTATGCAAAAATGTGTTTTTGACAAAGTTAGAATTGGGTATAAACCAAAGAAGAAATGAAAGTTCTTAAGCCATATCTTTATCAAGGCATCTTTTAATCATATAAATGAAACTTGTTTTCATTGCTATGAATATGGACGCACTGTCACACCTTGTTCACAAAGAAAATCCTTTAAGTTATCTGTCAAAAAGATTTGGGTTCCTAAGGGAACACATCCTCAAGGAACTAACTCCAAAGGACCCAAGAAAATTTGCATACCAAAAATCAAAAATTGATTCTTCTTGCTAGTATGTTTCAAGTCCTCATTTAAGGAGGGGATGTGGTATATTGATAGCGCTTGCTTTAGACACATGACGGGCGACCAATCAATGTTTGCATTCCTTAAACCAAAAGATGGTGGATTTATAACATTTGGAGAAAATAGCAAAAGAAAAATCATAGGAATCGGTTGTATCGGTAAAATTCTTTCCCCTTCTATTAAAAATATTTTGCTTGTTGATGGTTTGAAACATAATCTTCTTAGCATAAGTCAACTTTGTAACAAAGGCCACAAGGTTGTCTTTGATCATGCTAAATATGTTATTGAAGATTCAATCAATAACAAAGTTATTTTTGAAGGTCATAAGCATGAAAATATTTACACATTCAATCTAAATGACCTTTTTAAAAATGACACCATGTGCTTAGCCGTCTTGAGTGATAATAGTTGGTTGTGGCATAGAAGGCTTGGACATGCACACATGAACTTGATTTCTAAACTTTTAAAAAAAATGGTGATTGGATTGTCCTAAATCAAATTTGAAAAAGCCAAAGTGTGTAATGCATGTTAACAAGGAAAACAAGTTAGAAGTTTTTTTCATTCCAAAAATGAGATTTCAACTTCTAGGCCCCTACAACTATAGCACATTGACTTATTTGGTTCAACAAGAACTCTATGCTTCGGAGGCAAGAGATATGCCTTTGTTATTGCTGATAACTTCTCTAGATACACTTGGGTTCTTTTCTTAACTCGTAAGGATGAAACCTTTGCCTCATTGGCAAAACTGTCTCGGAGAGTTCAAAATGAAAAAGGTTTTCAAATTACAAATATCCGAAATGATCATGGTATAAAATTTAAAAATAAATATTTTTAAAAATTTTGTGATAAAAATGATATTAACTATAACTTCTCTGCTTCTAAAACCCCTCAACAAAATGGAGTTGTTAAGATGAAAAATAGAACATTGAAAGAAATGACTAGAATCATACTTTGTGAAAATAATCTGCCATGATACTTTTGGGCTGAGACTATCATTACAGTTTGTTTTATCGTGAACAGAGCCATCATACGAGCTTCTTTCAAGAAAATTTTATATGAGATATGGAATGGAAAAAAACTTAAAATCAGCTATTTTTGTGCCTTTGGATGAAAATGTTTTGTTTTGAATAATAACAAAGAGCTTTTGGGCAAGTTCTACGCAACATCTGATGAAGATATTTTTCTAAGATATTTTTTATCTAGTAAAGCTTATAGGGTTTTCAACAAAAGGACCCTAATTATTGAAAAATCTATACATGTTTTTGATGAAGATAACTTTGATTCTTCAAAAGAATTCTGCAAAGATAATTTGATTGACAAAGAAAAATGTGTTGAAGATATCTTCATTAAAGACTAAGATAAGCCAAATCAAGAGGAAAGTTCAAATCCTCAAAAAAACGAAGTTTAACATGCTGTTAGACCTTTAAATCCTAAAAATTCAAATTTGCCTAAAGAATGGAGGTATGCTCATGGTCACTCAAAAGACCTAATCATTGGTGATCTATCTCAAGGTATCAAAACTCTATCTTCTCTATATAATGTTTGTGGTAATTTAGCATTCCTTTTCCAGACTGAACCAAAATATTTGAGGAAGCTGAAAACGATGAGTTTTGGACCTTGGATATGCAAGAATAGCTTAACTAATTTGAAAGAAATAAGGTTTGGACTTTAGTCCCAAGACCTAAGGAACACTCCATCATTGATACAAAATGAGTTTTTAGAAACAAAATAGATGATAATGAAATAGTTCTTAAGAAAAAAGCTCGATTAGTAGCCCAAAGTTACAATCAAGAAGAAGGCATCGATTTTAATGAGATTTTTGCGCCTGTGGCTAGGGTTGAAGCCATTAGGATGTTGCTTGCTTTTGTATGCTTTAAAAATTTTAAACTCTATCAAATGAATGTCAAAAAAGCTTTTTTAAATGATTTTATCTCGGAGGAAGGTTTTGTGAAACAACCTCCTAGCGTTAAAAATCTAAAATTTTCAAATCATGTTTACAAATTTACCAAGATTCTTTATGATTTAAAGTAAGCACCTAGAGCATGGTATGAAAGGCTCAATAAATTCTTGATTAAAAAGGAGTTTTCAAGAGAAAAATTGATACCAGTCTTTTCATTAAGTTTTAAGAAAATGATATGTTAGTTGTCCAAATTTATGTAGATGACATTATTGTTTGTGCAAATAACGAATCTCTTTGCAAGGACTTTGTTAAGTGTATGTAGAGAGAATTTGAGATGAGCATAATGGGAGAACTCAACTATTTTCTTAGACTTCAAATCAAGTAAACACAAGAAGAAATCTACATCAATTAAGCTAAGTACACAAGGGACCTACTGAAGAGGTTTGACATGCTGAAAGTAAAACCCATAGGAATCTCGATGTATCCTACAAAAAAACTTAATAAGGACGAAAATGGTATAGCGGTAGATGAAAAACGCTATAGAAGATCTCTACTATACTTAACTGCCAGCCGTCCTGATATCATGTTTAGTGTTTGCATGTGTGTAAGATTTCAATATAACTCTAAAGAATTACATGTGACCGCCGTTAAGTGCATCTTTATATACCTCTTAGGTATACAAAACCTATGATTATTCTGTCCTAGAGGAATAGCCTTTAAGTTATTTGGCTATTCAGATGCTGATTTTGTCGGAACATGTCAATTCTTAGAACACTCACTTATCTCTTGGTTTAGCAAGAAACAGAATTCAATAACCTTGTCTACAGCCGAAACTGAGTACATGGTAGCTAGAAGCTATTGTGCACAAGTTCTTTGGATGAAACAATAACTAGAGGTCTATGATTTTTGCTTAGATCATATCCTTATAAAATGTGACATCACAAGTGCAATTAATATATCAAAGAACTCAATACAACACTCCAGAACCAAATATATTGAGATTAGACATCACTATATAAGAGATCATATGCAAAAAGGTAACATCAAACTTGAATTTATAGGCACAAATTACCAACTTGCAGACATATTCACTAAACCTTTAAATGAAAAAAAATACTATATAATAAGATAACTTAGTATGTTATGTGCTCCTAATTCATGATTAAAATGCCATACTAACCATATCTTTTTAATGCATTTCAATACTTTTTATATTCTAAAGTGATATGTGAAAAGTGTCGACCCTACTTGAAAATGTATTGACGCATGTGTGCTTGAGTTGACTCAAAACTTTATAGAAGAGACACTGCGGGAAAAAGTGTCGACCCCTTTCTATATGGTGTCGGCTCAATTTCGATGTTTTTCTCTCGGTAAATTTGGGTTGACCCAATGCTTAAACGTGTCGACTCAAACAGCCGAAAGTATCAACCTTTTTTAAAAAAGTGTTAACATAATTTCTTATTTCGAACACCCATACTCGCGAAGAAAAGTGTTGACTCAAAAGTTATTTGTGTCTACACAAATCTTTATGCCTATTTAAGAGGCACCGGTTCCCACCATTCGCGTCGTTTCCTCTCTCTCTCTCCATAACTGTTCATCTCCCATCGTTTTTCTTTCTTTGAAAAATGAGTCGACCATTAATCTTTTCTCCTCTATTCGATCTCCTCTCTTCGATCCAAGATGACTTCACGAATGATGGGTAAAGACAGTAAACGTACCGGAGATGCGGGCCCTTCAAACCGTTGGGCATCGAAGAAGAAGAAGACTACGTCGACAGCAACGACGACGGGAACGAAAGCCATTGCGATATCGGAGGCCTTGAGTTTCAAATCGACCAAGTTCCAACAATTCTACTTCTCCTCCTTCGTAAACCATAAGGTAATCCCTAGTCGAGCTATTGATTTCACTTTCTTCGATTCAATCGAAGTGCGCTTTAAAGACTTGTTCTCTAGTCTCAGGTGGGAGAAAGTACTTCAAATTCGTGACCTTCACTATGCCACGCTAGTAAATCTTTTTTACGCACACATTCACATTGCATCTATTCCTAGCACCACCATCACCACTTGGGTGAATGGCACAGAAATCTATTTGACCTCCTCCATTTTTAATGAAATCATTTGTGTGCCTGAGGACGAGATTTTTGTCCCTTACAATAAGAGATCTATCGACATCGATGGATTTTCTTTTTATGATGATGTCAGACAAATTTTTGAAATTGATGAAATCGACCCTTTCAAAACTCTAGAAGCAAACTCTTTCAAACCTGATATGCGAATTCTACACCATATGGTCAACCACATTTTCTTGCTACAAAATAAAAGAAATTAGGAATGTTTCTTATATGCACATTTTTATAATGTAGTGTATTCTGGAGCAGAAAAACCTAAATCTTAACTTTTTCTTTATTTTTGATATGCTCTAATCCCATAACAAATCCAACTCCTCCATTCCTCATGGCATGTTTTTGACAAAGTTTTTTGGCACTTTGGCATTGACCTCACCGCTAAGAAGATGTTTCCTTTCTCAAAGCATGATCTGTATGGTGCTTCTACTTTAAAACATATGCAAATCTCCATGATTGATGGAGTTTGGACCACTCGACGTGATACTCCATCCATTCCTCGCAATCCTTTTGCACCTCAAGATCTCTTTCCCATTAGAGTAGATTTTGATTCACCTGCTCCACCATCTGCTAGGATTGACACACTTGGACCTTCCAATGCTCCCTCTCATACTCCTCCTCTTCCTGTTCACATTGATGTTCCATCTGCTCCTTCTACCTCCTCTGCTGCTCTTGTTGTTGATCTATTTGAGATTTTGTCTTTGGTAAAAGGTCTATCATCTTCTTTGACCTCCTTCCAATCTAAGATTGATCATGATATGTTTGACCTTAATAGCTCTATCTCGTTCTTATTTGACAAAGTCAAACACTAGGACAAGACCAACCAAGCCCAACGTCGTGACGTTGAAAATGCCACCGATACTGGGAAAGCCTTGTGCAAGACAATGGACAACAGTCTTATCTCCATAGCCAACTGCAACAAGGCGATCCTTCAACAAGTTTGAAAAGAATACGATCAAGGTATTGTCACAGCGGTTCACACCAACTCTAGAAAAGTTGAAGAGCATCTCAAATGGCTGCAAGAAGCTTAGGGTAATCTGCTTCACACCAAGGAATCAAAGGAAGAAAAAGCTACACAATTCAAGCATGAAGCAGATTTAGCCCTTGGTGCTACTTTGGATGCAATGGCCGCTGTGGAGAAAAAAGATGAACATGCCTTCTCCGCCAAGGAAAAAGCCTCAGAAAGACGCCAAAAACAAGAAGAGAAAAAAAAAAGTTTAAGATGTTCATGGATTATCAATAACTTCGACCCTTTGATGATTTCAGAATGGGAGAAGAAAAGGTAAGGAAGGAAGTGGAGAAGAAGTAAAATATTTACTAACATTTATCATTTAGGAGTTTTGATGGTTATGAAGGAGAAGTTGTACCCTAAACATACATTCCTTTTTATTGTGTGCTGTGATGATTGTGAACATATCTTCTTTCATATTCTCTTTTTATGGATGAATGTTTATATGATTGTGAAGGTGAAATTTCTGTTGAAATCCCTTTCTATTTATATATCTCTATGATTGATGTTTGGGATTTGAAAATCACTTCGCACATTTTTGATTTGATATACAACTTTTTAATAAACTCAGAATGCTTCTGAATTATATTTGCAAATCATCATAGAAATATACAATACTCTGTTGATTGTATTCTTAACTTTTGTGATTGCATATATTGTTTAGAGCATAACGATAAGGGGAGAACTCTTGTTAAAAATATTTTTAAATATTTTTTACAAAATATTAAAATTGTTGTAATCATAAAAAAAATAGAAAATTATTAGCTCAAGGGATTTTTATTTAGATTTTGATGATTTTCATAAATCATTTTCAAAGAATAAATTGATTTAAAATGATAGTATTTAATATTTTTAAAAAGGTAGTGTTGACACAAAATGACAAATGAGTTGACACCTTTAAGTCATACGAGATGACTCATCTCTCGAATGGATTGACACTTAAGTATTTTTGAAAGAGACTATTTTGTGTTGACCCTAATTAATTTTTGAATCAACACTTTAAGGCTAAGGATACTTGAAGATCTCAAGTGTGTCAACACTTTTGAACAAAAGAGTTGACATCCTAACATATTTGTTGAAGATGTTTCAGATATCAAAACTTTGAGTCGACATAGATAAAATTTGAGTTGACACAAAAGAGCCGAGTCTCTCTGTACTCAAAAAGAGTCGACACAAGCTACGTTTGGGTCAACACTAAAGTGTTTCGTCACTTTAGTTATCTGAAATTTTGAGTCGACACAAATTGAAAATAGGTCGACACCAAAGTACCATGGCCGCCTGCAGATTTTTTGAGTTGACACAAATTAAAGAAGAGTCGACACAAAATTACTGAGCCCGCCTAAAGATATTTTGAGTCGACACAAAAGACTAATTGAGTAGACATAAATTCACCAAGAGTTCTTGCACTTTTTAGTGTCGACACTAAAGGCAAAATGAGTCGACACATGAAGGCCCCTCCGAAAAGTTGAAGAGCAAATTGAGTCGACACCAAAACCATTAGTGTCGACACCATTGTGTTGGTGAGAAGAATGCAGAAATTGTGTCGACATCACAGAAGATTTGAATCGACCTAATCACTTGAAGAACCATGCCCTAGACGTTTTGTGTCGACGCTAAAGGAAATGTGTCGACGCTAAAGGAAATGTGTCGACGCCTGCGACGGAAATTCAAATGCACGGCAGACTTCAACGGATGAATTTTTGGCATTAAATGCCATCACCTACCTCCAACGGTCATGAAACCTCAATAGCTATATAAGGAATTACTTCTCAGCATTTAAAACATCTGAAGACGTATAATTACTGTTGTATTGCTTGATTCAAAATCAAAATCCTCCAAGCTCTCATTTATTACTCTAACTCTAGCTCTTGTTTCTCATCTCTTTATTTCTTCATTTATTGCCAATTATCTTGTAAAGAGAGTGAGTGATACTCATTAAATCTTTCTATTTATTGTATCAAATGGTGACTCATCCTTTTTCTTTTATGTGAGTAGGTAAATCTCATTAAAGAATAACTCAAGAGAATAGAAGAAAAACAAGAGCGTGTTTTTCGTAGGATCATCTTGAAGCTGTAAAAGATTTTGAATGCACCCGTAAACCTTCTGGTTTAGTAAAATTCTCAATGAGAGTCTTAAGAAATGGACGTAAGCTTGGAAGAAGCCGAACCATTATAAATCTTGGTGTCTGGTTCATTTTCTCTATCCCTAACTTCTTTAATATTTGTATTGCTTTATTTTTTGTTTATATTTGCTATTCTTGTTTGTAATATTAAAAGATTTTTAAAAAATTTTTAAAATTATTATTATTTTTTAAAGACCCAATTCGCCCCTTCTTGGGTTGCCTAGAACTAACAATATTTTTTTTCTTAATACGTCATCGTATGTCAATTTAGGTCGACCACTCTCCCTAGTGTTTTCATTACTCACGATCCTATCGATTTTTCTAATTACTGTATCAACTGGTCTATGGTTTATATATCCAAACCATCTTAATTTTTTTTCTCTCAATTTGTTCTCAATTGGTGTGACCCCTACAATTCCACGAAATCTTTTTATTTCCTAATTTTATATTTTCTAGTTTTACCACACATCCATTTTAACATTCTCATATTCGCAACACTCATCTTAATTATGTGATTCTTAGCAGCCTAACATTCTATCCCATATAAAATCGTTTGTCTAATAGCTATCCTATAAAATTTTTCTTTCAATCTTGTAAGTATCTTTCAATCACATAAAACTCCAGAAGCGTTTCTCTACTTGAGCCAATCAAATTTGATTCTATGGATTATATCATTTGTAACCTCTTCATCTTTATTAATAATCGAATCTAGATAATGAAAATATTCACTCTTAGGTATCTATTGGTTTTGAATATTTATTTTTTCATCATTTATATTTCTATTACTACTAAAATTATATTTTATATATTTAGTTTTTTATTTTTTTGGTTTTTTTGCCAAATGCAATTTTTTTTTAGCCAAAAAATCAAAATTTTAGTATGGCCAATCAAGGCCTGAAGACGCACCAGTATAAAATAAAATCACAATTGATGTAAAATCGAAGTACTATAGTCTATAGACACTACATGTGAGTATCCAAATAAACAATCAGATGATGGGCTTGTTAGGAGAGCTAATAATAAAGTATTTATAATATTAGAAAAGCATGGCTTAGAATGTCTATATGTTATTTATTTATTTTTCTTTTTTGGTTTTTTAAGTATGCTTTTCTTGAGTTTCTAGTTTTAAAAAATTCATTTTGAATTTGCCTAGTCATACCAAAAAATTATTTTTTTAATAAGAAATTTTAAAAGTTTGCTAAAAATATTTTTAAAAAAATCTTGTTCGGGGTGTTTGTTTTCTTATTTTTTTGTTTTTGTATTTTTTTTTTTTGGCTTTAAAAAACTACACTCTGAAATTTTGATGTTCTCGTGACAACCAATTTAAAAAGAGTTTTTTTAATCAAAATCTAAAAAGTATCCAAAAAAATCTGGAATAAAAATGGGGCATTTAGTAAGGAATAAAATTTTTTCTCATGTATGAGTACTCATATGTTAAAAAATTAATTATATTATTACTTTTTTTATTACTTAAAAAATGAGAGAGTTCTTTAAATTTTCTTTTGTAAAAATTTAAATATATAAAGATTTGTTAGTTTAACCTCAATGTAGAATGTGAGACCCGGATCCGTCTCTTTTTGATATATTTATATATGTTTGACGTGTTTCTTTCAGTATATGTATCTCTTTGGTGTATGGTTTATGTTTCAAGTCGTAGAATAACATGTGTAGATATGATTTACCATTTCCTGGGTTTCGTTTTGGCCCGTTTGGTCTTGACATTTAAAATTCAATTTTTCCACCCAGCGCGGCAAGAGTGCGCTCGAGCAGGCTAGTGGCAGAACATGGGTCGGTGAGGTGACCGCTCGAGTGGTGGTGTGGCAGAGAGGTATGTCGGCAAGGGTCCGCTTGAGCGGTGGTTGAGCGCTAGAGCAGTGGAGGCCTGGCGCGAAAATCTATAAAATCCACGAAAATATCTTTTGAGTCTCAAAAAAATATCTTTTCAAGCATATCTCTTCTTTCTCTTCCCGTTTCTCTGCCTTCTCTCTAGATTTGAGGGCCCGGGGCTTGATTTTTTTGTTAGTTTGTTTATGGATCCTTGATGTACGCGCGCCGTAAGCTTTGCATTCATCCGGACGGAATCATGTTTCGACGAAGTTCAGTTTTGAGACGTCGAGCTTTTGGCTCTCCGATGTAAGATTCTAGACCCTACTATTGTTAAAGGGTGTTACGTGCAATTATATGTGTTTTCACTTAGTAGAAAATACATTAAATGTGGTTTTCATGTTTAAACCTTGGTTTTTGGGTAAAAATGTGGGTTTTACGCCTTTCCTAGTTTATATCATGATCCGGATGTGCTAATATCTATGGTTTTCAAAAAAGATGTTTGAAAATGAGGTGTTTTTGCGAGAATTGTGAAAAACGTGTTTTTTGGAGGTTTGGAGTTAACTCTCGGGGTTGAGTCTTAACTTTTAAAACGTTTGTTAAGTATGTTGTTAGATGCTTGTAGATCTCCGTATTGATGGATTAAATCTTTTTTATACATGTGTTGTATAACTGTCTGGTGGGTTTTTAAATATTTTTCATAGATGTACCGTGACAATGGGTATGTTGAGTTGGGCTACTGTTGCTCCTTGGTGGAAGTCCAAAAGCGTGCGCAGAGTGGGTTCGCTACGGTCTCTCGGGTTAATCCCCGTAAACGTGGTATTAGATGCTTCTTTCATCGGTCGCAAAAATCCGTAAAAGGGAGTCGGTTGCCTCCGTGAATGGCGTCGTTGTTGTGACTCCATATAAAACTTGTCATTACTTAGCAGACCCTGAGTGGTTTTAAAGTAATAGACAGGAGTCTATAATTGTTACCTTTGTTTGTGTGACAGAGTCGGTACATAGGATTACATTTTATCTCTTTTCCCTCGACTGTGTGGCCCGAGTGGAGCATTTTGTGTTATTACCACTTTTTCTTAACTGTGGCATGATTTCGAGAAAAACTGCTGATTTTTTAGAGAAAAACTTTTTTGACTCCAGTGGTTGAGTCTGTATGCTTATGATTGCATAACTTCTTTTACAGCTTTACTGTCTATTTCTATTAGGTTTCGGCTCACGGTGTGAAATTTTATTGTAAAATTATTTTCAGGTGAACACGAAAAGTTGACATAGATTCCTGTGGTGACGAAAGACTTGTTGTAGTTTTCTCTATTTTTGAGACATGTAGTTTTACATGTGATACCTATTTTTGAAGGCTAATTTTTGTACACTTTAAGGCAATATACTTATTCATGTATGAAATTATATGTTTACTGTTTATGAGAGTTGAACTTTGGGGATTTTTTATCCAAATGTTGTATACTTTTTGAGTTGATGGTTTTTCAACTGCAAAAAAAAAATAATTTTATTTTTCACAAACGGTGTTTTTGTGCTTTCACGTGATCTTGGTATTTGGGGCGTAACATAGAATATGAAAATTTTCCCATTTCTTAGTACGAGAAATTTCTCAAATGTATTACTTTAATTTTTTTAAAAATGTGAGTGAAATAAACACTTATGTAATGAGAATTTTTTCAATGTAGAAAATTGTTTACACAAGAAATTTCTTATTTGCATTTTCTTATTCTGATTTTTCTCTAGTTTTGAGTAAAATAAACATTTGTGTATGATAAATTTGTTCGTGTAAAAAATTTCAACACAATGAAAATTATCATTCATGGCATGGATAACATTTTATAATATAAAATTATGAAAATTTTATCAATTTGACCTCTTTCTCCTATATAAGAAATTTCTCCTATATATTTTTAATCTTGTTTTTTCTAGTTGTGAGTAAATTAAACACTTAAATTTTAGAGTTTTTTCAATGTAAAAAAATTTAACAGAATAAAAAATTTCTTATAAATGATATGAATAAAAACATACAAAAAATTTATTAGTTCTATCTCAATGTGGAGTATGAGAAATTTATCACATCTTAATGCACAACATAAAAAATTCTTCATATATATTTTTTAATTTTATTTTCTTACTTTTGAGTAAAATTAATGCTTATGTATGAAAATTTCCTCATAAATATTTTGTTAGTTTTATTTTTTTGATTTTTGAGTAAAAATAAGCACTTTTATATGAGAAATTTCTTAATGTAAAAAAATTCAATACAATAAAATTTTTATGCATGAAATGTGTAACAATTTATAATATTTTGGCCTCATTTGATAACTTGGCTTTGTTAGGCTTTTTGTTTAAAGTCTTTTTAAGTCAAATAAGCAAAAAATTTATTTGATAAACCATAAGTGTAACTTTAAACCAAAGAACAATAAGCCAAAAAACTTACCTTAAAATGATTTTAAGCCAAAAGAGTTTTAAATAAAAAAAAGTAATTATAATTATTTTTAAATTTATTTTTAAATAATTTTATATTCAATATGAATCATGTTTGATAGATTTTGGCGAGTAAATTTTAAAAATATAATTTGAATAAAAAATAAATGTGTATAACAAAAGTTATGATATTTTTAAAAAATATATAAAATTATTTTATGTAAAAAAGAAAAAAGCTAAAAGGCTAAAAAGCTAAAAACTTTCGGGTTTTTAAATGAGGCTTTTTGGTTTTTTTGCCTTTAAGCCAAAAAGTAAAAAATTGGGCTTTAAGCCTCTGCCAAACAAAGTCTAAGTTAGGAAAGAGTGGGAAGAGAAAACAAGTAAAAGAAAGAGGAATTCCAAAGCACGAGTAATTATATTTTTTTTGTCATGTAAAAAAAAATAGAAAAGAAAATAAAGCCTAACACTGAAAAACTTCTTTGAATAAGTATGGGAGGGGAGATATCTACGTGATAAATTTTCAATTATAGTAAATTTAAAAATTATAAAAATAAAATAGTTATAAGTTGATTTATTATTTTTTAAGAAATTTCACTTTAAGCTAAAATAATTAATTTTGTTGAGTGACTTATTTTAAAATGTAGCTTATAAAATTTATTGAAAAGTTATGCACTAATCAGTAAAAAGTCATTTTACCAAACGAGATTTTATTTTTTTTAAATTTATTTTTTTTATTTTTAGATATTCTTATATTAATATTAATCTATTTGACAAATAAGCTTTAGAGATATAAATTTTATGAAAAATAATATTATACAAACAAAGTTGTAATATTATAAATTTAAAATAAAACATAATTAGTATTAGTTAGTGCACGTCATCTGACATTATGAATACATTCAACTAAATGCAATACTTTTTTTTACGTAGACATTAATTCACCTATAGTACCTTTAACAGGCAAAATACTAAATACATCATATCCCAAGAATCATTTGCCATAAATATTAATTACCTCATATTTAATTCCGTCATAAATATCGATGCATGTAGCACCGCTCATTGTCTATTTCAAATATAAAAGACAAAAAAATATGTATAATGAGTAAATTTATTATTTATGTACACAAAAATCTAGTTACAAATCGGCAGCAAAAATTGCATGATTAATGATTAGAATTTTATAAGATGTGTAGTGGGTCTTATTATTGGACAAGTGGATATTTTCTCTATCCCGACAAGTGGATATTTTCTCTATCCCACTCCGTCTCTGCATGCTCCCGTCCTGGATCTTACAAATTTTTTTTGTTCTCGATAACAAAGGCGGGGACAATATTTGTTTCCACGACCCAAATTTTTTCCGACTCGTCCTTGATTATATAAATTAAATATTTTTTATTTATAAATACATATATAAAGTTCAATTTTTTTTTTAAAAAATATAATACTACTAAAATATAAAAATATTATATTTATATCTCATTTTATCCTCTACTATTTATCTTTCATTGTTTTAATTCTAATGTTTATTAACCATTATTATTTTTCTATATTATTTCTAACTCTCATTAATATTATTACGTTCAAAAGTTATTAATTATCTCTAATATGTTCCCTCCCCCACCTTCGTCGATGCCCCGATAAAATATGGAATGAGAATGGGGGACCTCAAACCTAGCCTTGTCCTCCCCCGTTCCGTTGCCATTCCTATTACCAGTACTCGATTCTATAATTAATTTTAACTCTTTTTTTTGGATGTTAGCTAGTAGAACTATTCATGCATAATGAGCTGATGAACTTGGTTATGAAGGTGGGGAAATGAGAATAATGGGAGTAATTAGGGTTTGGGGGCCAGTTGCGCTTACATCAAGATTTGATTGGGAGTTGCCAAATGCGACCTCACCTATTGTGATATTTTTAGTTTGGTTAAGTGTCAGTTTGATTAGGCTTTCCAATTCATTTTTAATGTTTATGCATCCGTAGCAAGAGAGGAAGGATCTGTCAATTCCCTCCCATCTCTATGAACAGCCAAGTCGTACGTATTAATGAGGTTAGGCATCAATAATAACTAATTTTGGCCTTTGGCTCCGTCAGTCCCACGGCATAATAACTAGCTCCGTTGGGATATGTCGTCATGTACAAGCTAAAGTTAAATGTTATGGTCCAAATAACCAAAAAAAAAAGTATTAAATGTTACGACTAAATCGAATACAAGCAATGACATAATTAAAAATACAAGACTTACATAATTCGGTCATTTAATCTTACATTCATAAGCGAAATTGGCAAAAGATATACTATGTAAAAGAAAAGAATACAACGGCTACAACTATAAATCTCCCATAAAACCCTAGTTCTCAAAATACCCAACATATAACTTTAATATGACAAGTTGCTTACGAATTGCCCTTGTGATGAAACGAGTTATAAGACAAATATAGTTAAATATAAGACCCCAATCCATAAGATTAAACGTGAATGTGCTATGAGAAGAGAAAATGAGAGTATAAAGATCATGTCTCATGCATAAGGTTTTTCTTTTCAAAATGCTAGAATCTATGAGGAGATCTCTAGAGAAGATTGCAGAGTCAATTCTTGTGAGGAGATATTGAAGGTAAGAAAAAATTGCATTCAATCAGTGAAAAATATGATTTTCTTTTTGTTTGATAGAAAATGATATTTTAACGATTTAATCAATCACATTTACGAATCAAGAGCAACAAGAAGAAAACACAACACGCAGATTTTTTACGTAAAAAAATTCAACACGGGTAAAAAATTACGAAACTACCAAGTATACGAATCAAGCACTATCACGCGAACAGTTACAATACAATTTACAGACTCTTTGATTGACTCCTTAATCTTCTAGTCCTAAACTTCTATGCCGATTCCTCGTTCACCGTTTTCTTCTTGATTCCTACTGCAACAAGTCCTTGTAGCAATTTCTCCAACAGAATCCTCCATCAGAACTTAGAACGTTGTCTAAGATTTTCTCTCGAATGATCTTCGATGTTTTTTGGAGGCACGAACACCCTTCTGAATTATGCTTTGAAGTTCTGAATATCTGAATGTCAAAGTATATTTCATACATCATTAATAACCCATATATAGATCATTAATTCCCAATCTAGTAGAACTTTAATTCAATTAAAACGCTTAGGGTCCGCTCGAGTGATCAGGTAGCCGAATATCTCTGTCGAATTATGTTTCAATTGCTTGTACCATAGGCTTGTGCATTTGTATCATGAACTCAATCTTAGATCAAGACTGTTATAACAGATCAATCATAAATAAACAAGAACTAGATTCTTAAGGAATTCTAGATTAACGCAAACTCCTATAAAATATATCCTAATATAAAATAGAGTCTTTATGTCATAAAAACACTTTGGATTGCCACTAAAATTATAGAAATTAATATAAATTAATTTTTTTACAATCAGGTGGAAGAAAATAATAAGATGGAGATATTTTGGGGGATTACAAATTACTGATCTCAAAGCCAAAAGTATGGCACTTGTGGCTAAATAGTGGTGGAGATTTGGGAATGAAAAACACAGTAATTTGAGGAGCGATTTATGTGAAAAGTACAATTGGAACGCGTCAAACATAATTGGAAAGAAGAAAGTTTCTTGTATCTGCAAAGGAATTAGCAATGGACAATGAAGAGAAATATATATAAAGATATAATGATAAGGAATTGCAGACTGAAAGTGGTAGAGATCAAGTATTCAATTTTGGATTAATGAATATGTGTTTAGAGAAGCCTTTCCAAGGCTATTTTTGCTATTTGCTCAAAAGGATGCAACTGTGGCAGAGATTACCAAGAGCATGTTTAGGTTTTTGGGTGACTAGCGGTGCATGAGAAATCAGCAGCTAGAGATCTGTTATTGAGAAGGAATATAATGTTAGACAACACAATGTAGTTTATGTGTTTTCTGTGGCAGAGTAAGTGAAAGCACTAATCATTTGTTACTTATTTTTGGGTAGGGCTCGTTTGATAACTGAATTGGATTAAATTAGTAGTAGGGTGAGATTAATAATGAGCTGGGATTAGTAATGAAGTAGGATTAATTTTTTTGTATTTGAATTGAGTGGGATTAAATAACGGCCCACTACAAGAATAAGGGTATTTGGCGACGAAATTTAGCGATAAAAATACATTTCGTCGTTACAGGTAAGCCAAAGGCGAGGAAATTCATATTTCGTCGCTAAATAGAGGAGTTTTGGCGAGAAAATTATTTTTTGTCGCAAATTGTGTTGCGTTTTCACCGAGGCCAAAATGTTCATCGCTAATGGTCTTATTTTGTCTCCAAAGAAAAGATTTTTAGCGAGAAAAATACTTTTTCATCGCAAATTGCATTGTTTTCTACGACGTCATAGTTTCGTCGCTAATGACATAAAATAAAATTAGCGAAAAACATCTTTTAGTTTCCACCATTTTTCTTCTTGGGCGACAAAAATTAATTTCGTCATTAAAACAACTTATAATAAAATTATCTAGTTTATTGTTAACAAACTAACTATGTTCAGCTGCTCTCAACTTGCTCATATAAGTATATACAAATTAAAATTTAAAGTATATTTTTAGAAATAAGATT
>JAULJZ010157691.1:0-27861 GCA_032270985.1 Heliamphora pulchella | reverse complement strand
GTATCCTGGAGGCACGAAGATATACCATGACCTACGTCGTCAGTTCTGTTGGACAGGAATGAAGAGAGACGTGATCCCGTTTGTTTCTCGGTGCCTTACCTGTCCGAAGGTGAAGGCGGAACACTAGAGACGGGCAGGATTACTACAGTCGTTGCCTATATCAGAGTGGAAGTGGGAGAACGTCACGATGGACTTTGTGTTAGGGCTTCCTCGATCACCTAGGGGGCACGACGCCGTGTGGGTTGTGGTTGATAGGTTGACGAAGTCTGCACACTTTCTCTCCATCCGAGTGAAGGATTTGGTGGAACGACTGAGTAGCATGTATGTTAGAGAGATAGTCTGACTGCATGGAGTGCTAGTGTCTATTGTTTCTGACCGAGACCTGCGCTTCACATCGCGCTTTTGGTTGAGTCTTCAGGAGGCTTTGGGGAATTACTTGATGGTCAGTACTGCTTTTCACCCCAGACGGATGGTCAATCGGAGATGACTATACAAATTCTGGAGGATATGCTGAGGGCTTGTGTTCTTGATTTCAGAGATTCGTGGGAGGATCATCTACCGCTGGCAGAGTTTGCATACAACAACAGCTATCAGTCCAGTATTGGGATGGCACCATATAAGGGCTTGTGTTCTTGATTTCAGAGATTCGTGGGAGGATCATCTACCGCTGGCAGAGTTTGCATACAACAACAGCTATCAGTCCAGTATTGGGATGGCACCATATAAGGCTTTGTATGGTAGACCATGTAGATCATCCGTGTGTTGGACAGACGTGGGAGAGACCACAATCTTGCGACCAAATATGGTACGGGAGACGACAGAGAAGGTTGCCGTGATTCGCCAGCGCCTTATGACAGCGCAGAGCCGCCATAAAAGGTTATGCATATCAGAGGAGACGACCTTTGGAGTTTGTAGTGGGAGATCATGTGTTTCTGAAGGTCTCTCCACGTTGAGGTTTGATGAGGTTTGGTCGTAGCGGGGAGCTATCACCGCGCTTCATTGGACCATTTGAGATCCTTGACAGGATTAGTGAGGTTGCTTATCGTCTGGCCTTGCCACCTCAGTTAGCATCTGTGCAAAACGTGTTTCACATTTCTATGCTTCAGAGGTACGAGCATGATCCTTCGCATGTGTTAGATTGGGCTGAACTGCGGGTTGATGAGGATGCCACTTATGAGGAGCGTCCAGTGAAGATTCTTGATACAAAGGAGCATGTATTACGGGGGCGAACAATTGCTTATGTCAAGGTCCTATGGCTTCATCACGGGGTTGATGAAGCGACATGGGAGCTCGAGTCTGGGATGCGTGCTAGATACCCAGACCTGTTTACCTCGTGACCTTGTTGCGAATTTCAGGGGCAAAATTCCATAAGGGGGGAGAGTTATTAGACCAAGAACCCTTTCTTTTTATGTTATTTATACATTTGACATGTTTCTTTTAGTACATGAATAGCCTCGATGCATGAGTTATGTTTTAAAGTTATAGAACAGTATGTGTAAATGTTTTTTACGATTTATGGGGTTTGGTTGAGGCTCGTTTGGCTTATGTTTAGACACAAAAACCTATTTTGCGTTGAAAACACACTACCCAGCAGTTCGGTCGACTGGAGGGCTTGGCCCAGTCAATTGGACCGAGAATTTTGAGTTCGGTGGACTAGACATGGGGGTTCAATCGACTGGACAGGATCTTTTTTCCGTTTCTATAAATATCCAGTGGGCTGAGATATTTGTTTTAAACCTTTTTTCCAAGATAAGTTTCTCCTTTTCTCTGCCTTCTCTCTAGCTTTAAGGGCCCGTGGCTCGGTTTTTTGTTAGTTTGTTTGCGGATCCTTGCTGTACGCGCCGTAAGCTTTGCGTTCATCCGATCGGATTCTCGTTCTAACGTCGTTCAGTTTTGAGACGTCGAGTTCTTGACTCTTCGAGGTAGGATTCTAGACCCTACTGTTGTTAAAGGGTGTTATATGCAGTTATATGTATTTTTACTGGGTAGAAAATACATTAAATGTGATTTTCATGTTTTAAACCTTGGTTTTTGGGTAAAAGTGGATTTTACGCCTTTCTGGATTTATACATGATTTGGATTCGTTGGTATCCATAGTTTTCAAATGGAGGTTTGAAAACGAGGTGTTTTGTGAAAATGGTGAAAAACGTATTTTTCGGAGGTTGGAGCTAACCCTCGGGGTTGAGTCTCAACTCTTAAACGTTTTGTTGAAAATAGTTTTAGATTTCCATGTCGATGGATTGGATCATTTTATACACTTGTTGTATATCTATTTTACGGGTTTTTGTAGTAGAGCTACGGTAGGTTTTTAAATATTTTCCATACATGTATTGTGATAGCGTGTGGTTTTGAGTTGGGCTTCTATTGCTCCTGGGTGGAAGTCCAAAAATGTGGGCAGAGTGGGTTCGCTATGGTCCCTCGGGTTAATCCCTATAAACGTGGTTGGGTTATGCTTCGCCCATCGGTCGTGAAAATCCGTAAAGAAGTTTGTTGTCCCGTGAGTGGCTTTATTGTTGTAGCTCCGTATAGAACCTGTCATTATCTAGCAGGCCTTAAGTGGTTCAGGACTAGGGTAATGGGCATGAGTCTATAGTTGTTACCTTTATCTGTGTGGCATAGTCGGTACATAGGATTTCATTTATCTCTTTCTCCTCGGTTGTGTGGCCCGAGTGGAGCAAACTCTTTTATTATAGCTTTCCCTTAACTGTGGCATGATATCTGTTAGGATGATCTGTATAGTTTGAAGAATGGAAAAACTTGTGGTTTTGGAAGGAAAACCTTTTTGATTCATGTGGTTGAGTCTGTATGCTTATGATTGCATAACATGCTTTATAGCTTTACTGTCTATTTTCTATTGGGCTTTGGCTCATGGTGTAGAATTTTGCTGTAAAAACTTTTTTCAGGAGAGCATGTGGAGTTGATCTAGTTTCCTGTGGTGGCGGAAGACTAGCTGTAGTTTTTCTGTTTTGACATGTACTTTTACATGTGATGTCTATTTCAAAAGGCGAGTTTTGTACGCCTTGAGGCGATATACTTATTTATGTATGGAATTGCATGTTTATTGTTTATGAGAGTTGAATTGTGGGGATCTTTTATCTGAATGTTTACATATTTTTAAGTTGATGATTTTCCAACTACAAATCTTATTTTTTTTAAACAGTGTTTTAGTGGGCTTTCACGTGACCCTTGTGATTGGGGCGTGACATCAATGATCCTGTTACACACTGATGCTAGCACCCAACACATTGTTTCTTAAAGTTTAGTAACATAGTGCCCAAAATACCTTGTGGTCTTAACAAATGATGTTGCGGATGCAGCATTTTGGCACTAACAACAATGCGGTCGCAACAAGCAATGTTGCGCCCGTATACTTCTTTTTTATTTTCTTGGCGACCGCAAAATTTATATGTCACGGCCACAACCTTTGTCCATTTCCAGTAGCTTATTTTGTTTACCGCAAAATTTATATGTCACGACCACAACCTTTGTCCATTTCCAGTAGCTTATTTTTGTTTTTACAGTATTTTGTCCTGTTATGTATGATCTCCAGTATGCAGTTCATTGTGTGGTTTTAGCATGATTAGGGTTTAAAATGTTTTAGGATTATCCTTCTTTTCTTTAAACCCATGTTATGCTAGTGTTAATCATAATTCAATTTTGATATGATTAGAGTTTGCTAGTTTTATTTAATGATATAATCCTTTGTTTGTTATTGCATGCGATTTTCACCATGTATCCTTAGTATAAATTTTGCATGTTTAGGATATAGGATTCCCACTTTTCATGTTTTTATCTTTCTTTGTTATGTGTCTTATATGCCTATGTATGCTATTTTCCCTACTTGATTTTTCTAGTTCTCTCTTTACCTCCATTTTCTGTATTTGCATGCATTTGTGAAATTTAATTAAAGAACCAATAATTATTAGTAGAGGCCAACCTCACGGTTGGGCGAACAGGGTGTATAACACCTTCTCCAATTCGTACCTTAGTCCCTGGACCAATGTTTTCTCTGGTTAAACGTTTTAAAGATCAGTAACACTTTTTTATTTTTCTTGGTTTTTCTTAAAAACGAAGTAGCGACTTCAATTTTCAATATAAAAGGGTTTTCAAAATAAATCTTGAATTCTCTATTTTTGAATAAAACCCAAAATTTCGGCGCTACAGTATTTTTTGGTGATTCCACTAGGGGCTACTAAACTTCAAAGTATCATTGGTTCTTAATTGTACTTTCTCATTTACATTCTCGCATGCATTTTGCATTGTTCTCTGCCACCGCTTAGCCTACCTGATACTCCGGTCAGTTTATTGTCTTGAGGCTATGTTGGGAAAGCAAGCAAGCCTTCTGGCCGCACGCTTTGATAGGTGCAGGAAAAAGGGTTATTGCATACCGTTTGACCATGCCTTGTACCATACCTAGCATGGGAGGTATATTCTTGACTCTATTCAGAAGGTACCCAGAGTTTGACCATGATGGCCTTTTCTGTATATAGTAGCTTAGAATCCCTCATTAGGGGCTAAACCTGTATATAGTACCTTAGTGTTAACCTTTGTTTGTATTAGGATCTCGGTCTTTTGCCTGTATTTTGGCTTAGGACCCTTTATTGGTTTAGGGTATCTTTCTCTCTCCTGAGGCCCTACCCGGGTTATTGGTTTAGCACCCTCAGTTTTGTTTAGGTTTATTTTTTCCTTCGAGTCTTTGTTCAGTTTTTGGCCTAAGGTTCTGCTTGGTTTAGATTAGTTCTCCTCTTGGAGTACTGTCCAGTATTTCCCGTAGAATCTTTGTTTAAACCTTTCTCCCGGGGGTTGCTTGTTCCTTTGTATAGTGTTGATTGGGTTTTTTGGGCTTCCTTTTTTGGGGTTTTCTGTTGCTGTGTTATGCTTTCTGATTTTCTATTGGTCTGGGCCCAACCAGGGCGTCCTGTTGTTTCGCCGTTTGTACCCTACCGTAGTTTATTGTGACATGCTTGGAAAGTTTGCTATCTTTGCTGGAGTTCTGTTCGAGGAACTTCTGATGCTTGCTTCTCTTCTTTTAGGTTCTCAGGTTTGTTCTAGTCCTAGATCATTGGGTCAGAAGAGTTGCATCCTCTACGTGTTTGGGCCAGATCTGCTACTAAAAGACTCTACAGGGTATTTGAATAGGCTACAAAACCATCAGAGATGGCAAAAAATGAAGTGAACTTGACAGCCCTGATAAGGGCGATTGCTGATATACATAGAGCAATCGAACAGCAGACATAAGCTCAAATTTAGTGCCAGACATAGATCCGGGTAATTCAAGCTCGTCTTCTAGGCGTGAATGAGCACTATAAGGACCGAAACGATAACGAAGACGATTTTTGGGATGACAATCAGGATCACGATGGACCACAGGTTGTTGTACCATCTTAGGTTCCTCGAATAGCAGAGAGCTTGAACTTGACAGCCCTGATAAGGGCGATTGTTGATATACAGAGAGCAATCGAGCAGCAGACATAAGCTCAAATTTAGTGCCAAACATAGATCCGGGCAATTCAAGCTCGCCTTCTAGGCGTGAATGAGCACTATAAGGACCGAAACAATAACGGAGAGGATTTTTGGGATGACAATCAGGGTCACAATGGACCACAGGTTGTTGTACCATCTTGGGTTCCTCGCCTGGTTATGGTGAAGGAGGAAAATACAGCCTATTCTAGAGAATCCGCGTTGGCAGAAAAGATTGATAGGATAGAAAAGGTGTTGAGGAAAGCGAAGGGAGTTGAGGAGTATATGCTGGATGTGGGAGGCATGTGCTTGTTCCTAGACTCCAAGTTCCTGGACAAGTTTAAGATTCCAAAAATGGTGAAGTTTGACGGAACCGAAGACCCGTGGATCCATTTGAGGATGTATATCGATACCCTCTCTTCCATGAGAATCGACGATCAGTTGAAGGTATAGTTGTTCCATCGGTCTCTCTCTGGGGCAACTCAAAAGTGGTTCCTTTCTTTGAATGTCACTAAAACCAGGACATGGGAAGACATTGCCACGGCCTTTGTCAGCCAATACAGCTATAACGTCTAGCTTGACGTAACCACTTGGGAGTTTGAGACCACTCGTCAAGAAAGTAGGGAGTCGTTCGTCGACTTTTTGACCAGATGGTGGGGCAAAGCAACTAAAATGACAAACCGGCCGACAGAGAAAGAACAGGTGAGGATTGTGATCAAGAATCTACAATTCCCTCTAAAATGGTATTTGATCACGCAGCTGCTCTCTACATTTGAGTAGTTATTTAACACCGGGATTCAGATAGAGGACGCCATTCAGTCAGGAGACATTGAGAAAGCTGAGTCGAGCTTGAAATCGAGAAGGCCTTACCCCACCAATAACCTGAACCAAAACCAGCCTACCCTTCTACTAACCTTGTGTCCTATACGAACGAGATTAACCTGCTAAACCCCTAATCAGATCATTCGAACCCTTATCCGCTACACCACCTCCTAGAAATAACTAACCTTCGCAGCAAAAGATGCAAAGGAGAGTCTTTACTCCCCTTAACATACCTCTAACCACAACCTTGAATTAACTTGTTGAGAAAGGGCTGATTAAGCTTCTTGATCTAATCTAATGTCGTTACCTAACCCTTTGCCACTAAGATACAACCCTTCCCAATACTGCGCGTTTCATTAGAGCCACGAGCATTTGACTGTCATCCCACCCATGTCTACTGTCCAGAAACCAAATGTCACAACCAATTCGCTGCCAAATCATGCCAAGCAAGTCAGTTTGAACTGTATCTAGCTAAGGCAGCCGAAAGATCCCAGCTACTACATTTATTTAGCACATCTTCCGCGCTTGTGTGTTTCAACTACTGAAGAACAATCTTGCTCGTTGATCATGGTCAGGAATGGGTGAGAAATAGAAGAATGGAATGATTCATCTTGGAATGGATTTGATAAGGTAATTTAAGTAGATAACTAGAAAGAGGAGGAATGAAACGATGACGGTGACTGGCCGCTTGACAACCCAGTACAGCCGTATGGGTTCGACCATGTTTTAGATGACTTTGCTCTTCCTCAGCACTTTGGAGAAGAGGTGCAGTCGATGAGATGCAGTCCTATTGGCTAGTTAGAACAGTGTTAAAGTCAAATGGGGAGGAGTGGACCGAGTTTTGGGCGGCTCATAAGCCACAAGTGATCACATAGAAGAAGACATTTGGGGGTTGGACGATGTTGACAATACGTGGGCAATTGAGGATGAAGAAGAGAGAAGAGGAAGGCTGGAGAGCAGCAATTTGAATGACTTATGGGAATTCGAGAGCTCTCCGTACATCACTAAGGTAAGACAAACTGAAAATGCAATGCCGGGTTTATGGGATCTTGAGGAAGGGGTGGAACACCTGACCAGGAGTAGAAGACACTTCAAATCGGCTCAGCTAGAGAGAGGACATACTAGTGGGAAAGGAACGGAGAAAGAACAAGAAGAGGAAGATGACGCTGTGTTGAGGCAACTGAAAAAGACCCTGGCCAACATCAGCATATGGGGTTTGCTGATGGCTTCTGTAACACCCCGACCCTTCACATGGCAACGATATTGTTCGCTTTGGGCAAAAACCCTCACGATTTTGTTTTTCCTAGGAGGTCACCCGCCCAAGCATGCTTAACTACGGAGTTTTGCTAGGGTCTCTACTACCTGGGAAAAGGTTCCGTTGAATGTAAGAGTCTAAGATTTGTTCTTTATAGCCCAAGAACTCCCTCTCCCTTTCCGACATGGGATACCAGGATATCACAATCTACCCCTCTTAAGGCTGCATGTCCCTGTGCAGTAGCCTGCCAGCTCCAGTAGCTTGCTAATCCCTATCGACCCACCCACTCAGTAACCCGCCCACATGTCACACGAGACGGCAGGGGACCACACTCGGAGGTGGGGAGAGTCAGCTCTGATACTATTTATAACACCCCGACCCTTCACATGGCAACGATATTGTCTGCTTTGGACAAAAGCCCTCACGATTTTTTTTTTCCAGGGGGTTAGCCATCTTTGCATTGCTTCTGCCCAAGCATGCTTAACTGTGGAGTTCTGCTAGTGGATGGGAGCGTAGTAATCTCTGACCTTGCGTATTTTGAAATTTCAGAACGAAAAAGGGGTTATGGGGGTTATCCCTTGCCTGTGGGGTGTTATTGGTAGTCAGAGTGGTACTTGATGGTTGTGGAAGCCGTGTTCTTTATTGGGATCTGAGAGTTGGGTTACGGGTGCGTAAGCTCAAGATGTGATCGGTGGATTAACCGTGAAGTCGCAGACGTATTGGAATGTGTGTTGGTTTGGGTTACGATTCCATTGTGCGATAAGTATTAGTACTTTGGGAATTTCATGGAAGTAAAGGCTTGTGGTTTGATCGTTGTTTTCATGGTTAGGAGATCGTGGTTGGGAACTATGTTGGGTGAATACATGGGTGTGCCTGTTAGAGGCAAAACTGTAAAGATTATTATTTTTGTAAATGATTTTGGATAAAAATTAACTGGATGGGCAATCACCAAAACGGGCTCCAGATAAAACTTTTGATGGCGAATGATCAAAATAAAAATCTGTGCAACCATAGTTAATTTAGAAGAATACCTTTTTGGTCGATTCTCCAACTACGATTTTGATTCTGAGTTGAAACTCTCGTCAGACCTTTTACTGTATTCTCTTATGTGACTCCCGAATGTAGTGTGGGTTATAATCGATCGAGAACTCGTACCAGCAGAACCTGGTAAGCTTTAGTCTTAAAGACAAGTTATGAATTTGGTTAAGTCCACCCGTATATTTATAGGGCTACAGCAGGGACCTGTGGAGTAATTATGACAAAGATTTTTAGTGTGACCTAGATACGTATCCAGTGGTTTTTTCAAGTAAACAAACCTCTCAGCGGTTTCTGTAATTATAAAAATATTGCAGTGGTTTCTGCAATTTTCATAAAACACTAAATTACAGTTCACACCACGAAAGAACTGTAATTGCACTCTAAGCCATAATTTCAAGACCATCTTGCATTGAGCTCCTGTTATTAAAAGCTTAACTCATCTTTCCATGTTAAGATTTTTAATACCCGCTAATTAAATTTAATTACTAACAATTTAATTTAATCGGCATCTTGAAATTTTTTAAGCCTTTCCGCTTAGCTTATTTGACCGCCGAATAATCAAATCCACCTATAGGGTTTGGCCCGGTCAAAACTTATAAGTTTTCTTAAGGGGGTATCGTCAATCCCGATCATTCGAGAAGTGGATTCCATCAATAATTAATATTCATCATATAAATAATATCGTTGTCCAACTTACTGGGAATATAGACCCATATAAGATCGCACTCTCTAATGAATCAAAACAACGATTATTAAATATACGCAAATCAATAATTATTTCAGGATTAAGAGCATAAGCACTCTTCATAATAATATTGGGGTGTGAATTAATTTATATAATAAGTATAAAATTAATTACCTCAATGTGTCATGTTCAATACATATAAAGTGTATTAGCACAGAGAGTCGGAATAATACACGACACTATTATCTGTTCTTCGTAACCAAGACAGGCATACTAAAATTCTGTGTCACAGTCGTACCGATAGTATGTCCATTTCAATCTAAACTGTGAACCAAAAATTTATATTCTGTAAGAACCTAAAATATGATCTTATGTGTGCAAACCGTACTTTACACACCAGATTAAATACTGTATAGAATAAAGGACATTCATGCATAATGATGATAGCTCGAAAGTGGAAACGAGAGCGCCGAGCCTTGATCACCTCCCAAAACCCTTTCTCCTTTCCCTGTGAAGATAAAATAAAGGCTCGCACCGGTGTGTACCAACAGGGTACCCTCCGATGCTTAAGTCAGGTCTCTCATTAGAGCTTAATTCTGAAGTTATATTTTTATTGGGTCCAAAGCCATACCTCCATAGGACAGAGCTGGGGTTAATATATGGAGAAAAATCCACTGTAGGATTGAATCAAATCCCACTGTCTGCGCTTGTTACGATCTTGAAAAATCAGTTCTTTCCTAATAAGGTGGTGTGCCTCCTGAAGTCATGGAGGCCGTTGGAGATGAGCCTAGTGCCTAACCACTCAGTCGGTCGCCCGGTCTTTCGGTGTCAGTCGGTCGGTCAAATGTTCCCGAGCGCGGTCATCGATTGGTCAGCCTCAACCGACCACACCAGATGTCCCCTCATTCCCGAGACGCTAATGTTTGGGTGCCCTAGGGAATGCAGCTCTAGGTTGACCGTCGCGAGTTTGGTAGTAGCCTGCATTCATTTCGGCGGCACATCCGAATACGAAGCAATCACACATTTAATGTTCGTCCGTTAGGCTCTCATATTGGAAAAGGGGGGAAGAATGTATTGACACTTGGCATCACCCCATTGGTGTTATGTCTAATGGGCCTCCATGACCGTATCAGATCCATTGAATCCTCCAAACGTGGCTCCACCCTGTGCGTCTGTTCATGCGTTATATAACCACCTTCGTTTCAGACTTGTTTTCATTTTAGGCAAAACCTGCTTCTCTCTCTTCCCTTGGGATTTCAGAGATTGACTAAGTGCCCTCAACCCTCCTGGTAAGATCCTCGTTTCACTTCTCTATTTTTATTGATTCTGCAACTCTGGCTCCTCCCATGCCTGCATACTCGTCCCCTTCCCCTTTGTATTTCTTACATCGTACTTTATATCTCCTGCGCTATCACAAGCACATTCCTTTGACCTCCTTTTTTGCCACGGACGCTCATCACTTCGAGGAGTTGTTCCTCAAAACTTTTAATTTTGCCAAGTATCTTCTTCCTGTGATCAAAATAGGTACTGAGGACTTCCCCTAGGAAGTCGAGTCGGTCTCTGACTCTGAAGGAACTCATTCTGACTCCTCCTCCTTAGAAGGCAGGGGCATGAATCCTCACTCTGCCACCCCTCATTTAGCGAGCTCATCCAAGGCCCTCATCGCCGAGTTCGTCCCTTCCACCATCAGGATATCTGACTTGGAGCGCTTACGAGAGAGGTACCTCTTCCCTCTGGCCGTTCATATTAGGAAACCTACCTCGGACGATAGAGCTTGCTCCTTTGCCGCCGGTGAGGTGTGTTTATACAAGCACACCTTTTTCGCCGGCCTTCGACTCCTTTTTCCTCGAGTTGTCCGAGAGCTCCTGGCCATCCTTAGTCTGTCCCCTGGTCAGCTTCTACCAAACACATGGCACATCCTCTACGGATGCATTGTATTATGGGAAGAAATGAGTGGAGGGGAGAGCCATCTATCAGCCAAGGAGTTTCTTTACTGCTACCGATCGAAGGAACTACAGCCGGGGTGGTACTACTTTCAATCTAGGTCTGAGGATAGGGCGCTCATTCTAAGGTGTCCGCCTTTGAATAAGCACTGGAAGGGCCAATTCTTTTTTGTTTCCGGGGAAGGATGGGAAGTACAAGATTGGGAGGAGTTAGGTCCCTTAACCCCCAGGGTTTAGAGGGTTTGGGAAGATCCTCACTTGAGCAGCATTACCGCCGAGCCCAACCTAGATGTTGAGGCGAAGGCCCGAGTGGATGCGGCCAAGCAGTCCAAGGACCGTTCTTACAGCCAGCTGGTTACCGACGAAAAGCTTAGTGCTTTCCTGCTGGGCCCCCTTGTTCCCTGTGAGGCCCGTTGTTCTCTTGTTTCCTTTCCTGAACAATTTTTGTGTTTTACTGACTTATTCTGCTTTTGACCTTTTTCAGGGATGTCGAAGAAACTTGATAAAGCTTTAGTGGCTAAGGTGCACGCTCAGGGTGTCGAGGAGGTCGAGCCGACCGCTCAGAAGAAGCCCCGATTCTGGCTTAGGGGGAGGACTTTGCCGGCTCTGACTCTTCGTGACTCGTCGGCGACTTCCGAGAAGACAGCAGCGGAGAAGGAGGTGGTGGACTTGGAACCTTCTTCTTCGCCTAACCTCCTAGTTGCCGAACCAGAGGTGGTAAATGCTCCGTCTTCTCCTATCGATGCTGTACCTGTGATCGCTCTTCTTACTTCTTCGACTCAAACCCTGCCTCTCTTGTCTTCCAGCCAGGGTCCAAGTGACATTATGAATGATTTTGAGGTTGCTCGGTTGAAAATGCAAGGGTTTATCGGTGAGGACTTAGAGATGCTGAACACAGTCGCCACCAGCAAAATAGCCAGAGAGCTCCTTCTCGATCTTACCTAGGTGAGCTTCATCCATTTCCCTCCCCTTGTCTTTTGTAGTCGGGCCTCTTCAAATGCTTATATGTTCCTCCCCTTCTTGTAGGTCTGTATGCGGTCGATTCACCTTTCTAACCGTTGCCATTAGCGTGAGAGGAATCTTCGAGACGGCGTAACCCTTGTCACTACGCTGAAGGAGGAGCGAGTGAGGCTATCAGGGGAGGTGGATCGCCTGAAGGTTGAGCTGGCTGAGAAGGGAGCTAACCTGGAGAAATTCAAGGCGGATCTAGTTGATGCGACCCATAAGGCTGAGAGGGCAGAGGGTGAGTTGACTGAGGCGAAGCAGAGAGTTTCTTCATTAGAGGCCGAGGTTGCTGCTGCCAGAATGGGCGAGGAGGCTAGCAGAGCGCGCGTGCTGGAGTTGACTAAGGAGCTTGGCTCGGTTGAGGGGGCTTCTATTGAAAAGTTCAAGGCGTCCGAGGAGTACAACGCCGACCTGACCGAATATTATCAGAGCGGCTTTGACAGGATGAAAGCTCGAGCAGCTGCTGCCTTTCTAGATCTGGACTTCTCCTCTTTCCTACTTGAAGACGACGATGCAGCAAGCCCCCCACCTTGACTCTTCTTTCTTTTAATTCTTCAAACATTTCTATCTTGGGCCATGTTTTGGCAATTGAACACACATTTGCGTTTAGCGGGGCCGTGTTTTGGCCATATAGGGAATACTTACTTTTAATCTTGTGGTTTAGAGGGGTCATATTTTGGCTGCATAGGGAACATATTTGGATCTTGGCGTGTTTAGGCCGTGCTTTTTGATGCTAATTGATGTTGATTTTGATTTGTTCTGAATGTCCCCTATTTTACTCTATTTGCTTGACTTATGCCTTGCTCATCCTGTCTCCCCTATTTATTCTTGCTTCTGCTTGGTTCATTCTCCATTTTTTTTACTCGTCCTCATATGGCCGACCGAATAATTGGGGGATCAGGTTGAGATTTAGGATTTTGGCTCGGACTATCTCGAGCGATCTAGTGGCTTGAAAGCCTGTTAAGGCCTTGGTCAAGCTCTAGGCAGCCTGGACCACTTGGGGCCGACCGAGCCATCCAATAGCTCGAAAGTCCGCTAAGGCCTTGGTTAGGCACTAGGCAGCTTGGACCACTTGGGGCCGACCGAGCCATCTAGTAGCTCGAAAGTCCGCTAAGGCCTTGGTCAGGCTATAGGCAACTTGGACCACTTGGGGCCGACCGAGCTATCTAGTAGCTCGAAAGTCTGCTAAGGCCTTGGTCCGACCGAGCCATCCAGTAGCTCAAAAATCTATTAAGGCCTTGGTCGGGCTCTAGGCAGCTTGGACTACTTGGGGCCGACCGAGCAATCCAATTGCTCGAAAATCTGTTAAGGCCTTAGTCAGGCTCTAGGTAGCCTGGACCACTTGGGGCCGACCGAGCCATCCAGTAGCTCGAAAGTCCGCTAAGGCCTTGGTCAGGCTCTAGGTAACTTGGACCACTTGGGGTCGACCGAGCTATCTAGTTGCTCGAAAGTCTGCTAAGGCCCTGGTCCGACCGAGCCATCCAGTAGCTCAAAAATCTGTTAAGGCTTTGGTCGGGCTTTACGCTGCCTGAACCACTTGGGGCCGACCGAGCAATCCAATAGCTCGAAAATCTGTTAAGGCCTTGGTCAGGCTCTAGGCAGCCTGGACCCACTTGGGGCCGATCGAGCCATCCAGTAGCTCGAAAATCTAAGGCCTTAGTCGGGCTCTAGGCAGCCCAGATCACTTGTAAGATGAGTGCATGTCGTACTGCCAAAACTGAGTCTTTGTTAATGGTAAAAAAGGTTTACATTATGGATAATACTTTCTTAAATGCTCGGCGTTCCATGAGTGTGGAAAAATTTTCCCTGCCGGATCTTTGAGGCGATATACTCTTGCTTTGACGCGGTGCTCCACTCGGTAAGGCCCTTCCCAGCTGGGCCCTAACTTCCCCTGCTGTGGATCTTTAGTCGCTGGGGTCACTTTTCTTAAGACGAGATCTCCGGTGTTGAACCCTCGCCCCTTGAGTTTCCTGTCATAGTGTCTTTTCATCCTCTGCTGGTATGCAACTACTCTAACGGCGGCCTGTTCACGTATTTCATCCACAATGTCTAGGCTAGCATGCATGCCTTCTTCATTGTTCCTTTCTTGAAACTGAGTCACCCGTGCTCTAGGCAGGCCTATTTCAACTGGTATGACTGCCTCACTCCCGATGGTCATCATGAATGGTATTTCTCCCGTGGCCGTTCAGGTGGTTGTTCGGTATGCCCATAAGATGCTCGGTAATTCTTCAGCCCACAGGCCTTTTGCTTGCTCCAGCCTAGTTTTGATCATCTTTAGGAGGGTCCGGTTGGTCACTTCTACTTGTCCATTGGCTTGGGGATGTGCGGGCGTAGTATAGTGTACTCGGATACCCAGCTACTCACAAAACTCCCGGTATTTCTTGTTGTCGAACTACCTCCCGTTGTCACTGATGATGACATTTGGGACCCCAAATCTGTATACAATAGACTTCCATACAAAGCTTATGGTGTTTGCTTCGGTTATCTTAGACAGTGGTTCAGCCTCCACCCACTTGGTGAAATAATCGATAGCTACTATGGCGAACTTGGTCTGGCCCTTTCCGAGCGGGAGCGGTCCAATAAGGTCTATCCCCCACTAGGCGAACGGCCAAGGGGAGGTTATGATGGTCATTTCAGTAGGAGGCTGCCTTGGCACATTTGCGAATCGTTGACATTTGTCACATCTCTTTACCAGAGCTAAAGAATTCCGTGCCATGGTTGGCCAGTAGTATCCTGCCCTCAATGCCTTGTGCGCCAATGCTCGGCCCCCACAATGATTTCCACATACGCCTTCGTGAATTTTCTTTAGGACATAGTCTCCTTCTTCCTTCACGAGGCACCTGAGGTATGGGAGTGACATGCCTCTCTTGTAGAGCTACCCTTTCAAAAGAGTGTACCGACTGGTGGTAAGGCGCAATTTCCTTGCCTTTTCTCGGTCAGTCGGGTAGACTCCGTCTTTGAGGCAGGCAATAATGGGGTCCTTCTAAGATGTCGGTGCTTGGTGTTTGCTTACCTCCAGCACCTCATATTCCGCCCACTCCAGGCTTGACTCGTCGAGGTATTACAAGGGGGGGTCATGGTCCAACTCGTCCTCTGGGGCTGAGGCGGCTTTAGCCAAGGCATCTGCTCGGTGGTTGCTTTCCCTCGGCACCTGCGTGACGGAAAAGTGTTTGAACTTCTGACTGATTGTTTGTGCTATTTTTTGGTAGGCGGCCATTCTATATTCCTTGGCTTCAAACTCTCCTTGGATCTATCCAACCACCAACTGTGAGTCGCTGTATACCTTTACTTATGCGGCTCCAACTGCTCAGGCTAGCCTCATCCCGGCAATGACGGCTTCATACTCAGCCTCGTTGTTGGTGGTTTTGAAACAAAATTAGAGGGAGCACTCCATTGTATCTCCTTCGGGGGATGTGAGCACGATCCCAGCTCCACTGGCGTCTGCGTTGGCCGAGCCGTCTACATGTATGTGCCAAATTCATTCGGCACCGGAACCGTCAATCTCTTCGCGCTTGTCCGGTGTTGGGAGATTCGTGGCTTTTGAGCTCGATGGACTTGGCTCTGCTGTTAATTCGGCTACAAATTCTGCGAGGGCCTGACCCTTTATCGCTAATCTGGGTCGGTACTTGATGTCGAATTCTCCCATTTCAAGGGACCACTTCGCCCAATGTCCCGAGAGATTGGGCTTTTGCATAATCTGTCGCAGGGGCTGGTCTGTTAGCACGATTATAGTATGTGCTTGAAAATAAGGTCGTAATCTTCTGGCCGAAGTGACTAGTGCAAGAGCTAGTTTTTCTAGCTCAGGGTACGTTGCTTCAGCCTCTCGGTAGGCTCTGCTGATATAGTACACGAGTTTCTGGACGCCTTGTTGATCTTCCCAGACTAAGGCAGCGCTTACCGCTGATATGGACACGGCAAGGTATAGGAATAATTCCTTGCCTGGGTTGGTTCGGGATAATAAGGGGGTGAAGATAGGTACCTTTTGAGGTCCTCGAATGCTCTTCCCCACTCCTCTGTCCACTCAAAAGCCTTTTTGAGGACCTTAATAAAGGGAAGGCATCGGTCGGTGGCCCTCGAGACAAACCGATTGAGTGCCGCTATTCGCCCGGTCAGCCTTTGAATCTCTTTCGTGTTTACCATGAAATAAAAAAGCCTTTTTGGGCTCTATCCCTCTTTGGTTTACCATGAAACCAAGGAATTTTCCTCCAGTGACCCCAAAAGCACATTTGGCTGGGTTCAACTTCATGTCGTACTTCTCCAACACCTAGAAGGTCTCCTCTAAATCGGTCAAGTGGTCTTCAGTCCTCTTGCTCTTGGTCAGCATATCATCTACGTAAACCTCTATGTTCCGCCCGAGCTGCTTATTGAACATGCGGTTTACTAAGAGCTGGTAAGTGGCTCTCGTATTCTTAAGACCAAAAAGCATGACATTATAACAATAAAGCCCTCGGTCGATGATGAAGGATGTCTTCTCTCGATCCCCCGTATGCATTTTAATCTGATTGTATCCCGAGAAGGTGTCCATGAAACTCAATCGTTCATGCCCGGCTGTAGAATCCACTAACTGATCGATCCTGGGCAAGGGATAGCTATCCTTGGGGCAGGCCTTATTCAAGTCGGTAAAATCCACACATATTCTCCACTTATCGTTGTGCTTTTTCACGAGCACGACATTTGCTAACCAATCTGGGTACTGTACTTCCTTAATGTATTTTGCTTCCAGCAGCTTATTGACTTCGTCGGAGATTACCTCATTTTGCTCCTTAGCAAAAGTTCGTGGGCTCTACTTGACCGGTCGGTAGGCCGGGTTGACGTTGAGCTTATGCTCCCTGATGTCCGCCCGGATGCCTGGCATATCCTCATGTGTTCAAGCGAATACCTTATGGTGCCATTTTAGAAACTATAATAATTGGTTATGTTCCTCTTTAGGTAAGAGGCTGCTGATGATGATTTGTTTGTTTGGCCAGTTAATATCGAGTGAGAGGCCTACGAGTTGCTCGGCTGGCTCAGGTCTCGCTCCCTTGACTTCTTCTCGGGACTCTAGGGTGTCGATAGTCAGTGATTCCTTGGCTTTTGGCTCTCTGAGGGATGTGGCGTAACACTCTCGGGCTGTCACCTGGTCAGCTTTTAATTGGCCGACTCCGAGCGAGGTGGGAAATTTCATGGTTAAGCTGTATGTAGAGGTTACCGCTCTGAACAAGTTTAGGGCCATTCTTCCCAGTATGGCATTGTATGCTGAGGGGCAATCAACCACCAGGAATGTGATCTGTCGAGTGGACTGATTCGGGATGGATCCCATCGTCAAGGGTAACTCGATGGCTCCTAGGGGTTTAACTCTTTCTCCAGCAAACCCAACTAGGGGGAACTTAACTGGAGTTAGCCGACTTTCGCCAATGTTAAGCTGCTCGAATGCTTCGTAGGAACAAGATGTCTGCAGAGCTCCCATTGTCTACCAATATTCGTCGCACCCGGTAGTTCGCTAGTACCATCGTGAAAACCAGGGGGTCGTCGTGTGGGTGTTGAATTCCGTCCTCATCTTTTTCTAAAAAGGTTATCACCTCTTCTTGAGAATCCGTTCGTGGTCTGACCGACCGGCTTGTAGTGAGGACTTCTACCGAGGCCTCTGTCTTCAACCTTCGGTAGTGGGATTTCCTCGCCGAGCGGGTGTCCCCTCCTCCAGTGAACTCGCCAGATATCACTCGAACCTCGCCAGCGACTTCTCGGTCGGCTAGGGGCTCTTCTCGTCCCTTTTGTGGCTCGTCCTTCGATCGATTGGTCACAAATTGGCGCAGCCGGCCTCTTCGGATCAACGCCTCAATATGCTCTTTTAGGTCGAAGCAATCTTCAGTGTTATGCCCATGATCCTTGTGGAAACGACAGTACTTGTCTTGATTTCTCTGGTCTGGCGTGGTTCGTAATTTCCTTGGCCACTTGAGGTCTTGTTCATCACGTATTTGTAGCAGGACCTGGTTGATGGAGGTGTTCAGCAGAGTGTACCTTTCGAAACGACTGGCGGGGAGCTATGTTCTTTTACTATCAGAGAGGTGGGGGGCTTCTCGCTCCTCCTCTCTTGGCCTTCGCGGTCGGTCGGTGTCGTTGGATCGCTGGCGTTCGTTCTTCTTTTCTTGTTCGGGCCTGGGTTTGTCTTTTTGTGCATTTATCGCGTCCTCCGCATTCATGTGCCTTTGAGCTTTGGCCATTAGCTCGGCCATACTCTCTGGTGGGGTCTTGGATAGGGAGAATATAAACTTAGTGGGCTGTAATCCCCCCATGAATGCAGTCAGGGCTACCTTGTCATCCACATCGTCTACTTGTAGTGCTTCTGCGTTGAATCTCGACACGTAATCTCTGAGTGGCTCCCCAACAGCTTGTTTGACGTTCAGCAGGTAAGTGACCGACCGTCGCTGCCTTTGTCCACCAATGAAGTGCCCAATGAAAAGCTTATTGAGTTTGTTGAAAGTGCTGATGGACCCTGGTTTTAGACGGCTGAACCAAACGCGGGCCGATCCCTTCAGTGTAGTGGGGAATGCTCGGCACATAATCTCATCTGGAACCGCATGGAGATGCATGAGGGCTTTGTAAGTTTCCAAGTGATCCAGGGGGTCTTTTGTGCCATCAAGGGCCTCCATCTGTGGCATCTTGAATTTTGTAGGTAGTGGTTCAATCATGATCATTGGGGAGAAGGAGAGGTTAGTTCGCTGTATTAGTTCGTCCACTCCGCCAGTCTTTCTGTCCTGCACCGCTTCCACGACGTCTTGGAGTTGCTCCCTTATTCGCCTCATCTCGAGTTTGATCGTGCGGTGATTTCAGACTTGACGTCTGGGTAGGGCTTCCCTATCCGGGGGCACCTCCTGCCTCTGGACCTGTTTGTTGGCTTTCCACCTCCTCCATGTCGTGGAGGTTATTGACTCTATTCCCCTGCCCTTGGCTTGGATGAACGTCGTCCTTGACCAGGTTAGGCTGACTTGGAGCTTCCTGGTGTTGGTGGGCGAGATTGGCAGGGTCAAGGTTGGCGGCAACGACCCCCGGCGCCCCAATCGGGGCAGGCGGGGCTCCTATCGCATGGTCCTCGAATCGCTTGTGGAGGGTGCGCGTTTGTTGTGCTAGCTCCTGGACTAGGTGAGTTAGATCAGCCAGTTGTTGATCGATGCGTGGGTCGGTGGCACCATTTGCTGTTGGGAGACGTGGGCTGTTGTTGTCGGAGGTCATGACCCGTGCTTCAACCATCGACCGTACCAAGGAAGGAGGAAAAATAGTTTTCCCACAGACGGCGCCAATTGACGATGCCTCGAAAGTGGAAACGAAAGCCCCGAGCCTTGATCACCTCCCAAAAGCCTTTCTCCTTTCCCTGTGAAGATAAAATAAAGGCTCGCACCGGTGTGGTACCGACCGGGTATCCTCTGATGCTTAAGTCAGGCCTCTCCCTAGAGCTTAATTCGGAAGTTATATTTTTCTTGGGTCCAAAGCTATACCTCCATAGGACAGAGCTGGGGTTAATATATGGAGAAAAGTCCACCGTAGGATTGAATCAAATCCCACTGTCTGCGCTTGTTACGATCTCGAAAAATAAGCTCTTTCCTAATAAGGTGGCGCGCCTCCTGAAGTCACGGAGGCCGTTGGAGATGAGCCCAGCGCCTAACCACTCGATCGGTCGCCCGGTCTTCCGGTGTCAGTCAGTCGGTCAAATGTTCCCGAGCGCGGTCATCGATTGGTCTGCCTCAGCCGACCACACCACGTAACATTAAAGAAAAGAAATTACATACATTACTCATTAATATTCTCATAAAATAAAAAATTAATTTTATTAAAATAAAATTAAATACTAAAAACATGATTTTCAGTATACAACCATAACAGTGCCTAGACGGAGTTAAGTTTTGAGTAGTGTCAGATCTTGTACAAAACGACGTGATCGCTTTACTGTCTCCCTCGCAAGTGCTAAGCGCACGAGGTTTGAGAAACCCGTGAAGGGGTTTAATGGTGTGGTTGGCTCAGTGCCTAAATAATATATCATGAGTGTGATGTGTCATGAAATGTTTATTGAAGGGAGAGAGGTTGTTTATGTTTGAATCTGCTGTGTGGGAGTGGTTGTGTGTTTTTTTTTTCTTGAAAGTGAAAAGTGGAGTAGTAAAGTTAAGCAATTTACCGTAATGGTTTGAGTGGCTTAGGATTGGTAGGCGAAATTCGTGGATCCGAATATATGTAATCGTCTTTATACTTAGATAGTAGAAATGCGGATGATGTTGGTACAATCGTTGGAGTTGTGGGTAACTCTAGGTGAGAGGTCTCATGTTGGGCCTCCTTCGATTAAGCGCCGTGTGTTTTCTTTATGGGTTAGCCTAAACAGTGGGCTTGGGGCTGTAACGTGGCTGTTGTCTACCTATTGGGAGTTAGTTAGTGAGGCACAACCTATGAGGTGAGGCCTTGGTGAAATGGGAGTGTCTGGGTTTATGCCTCCGTGTATACTCGGTAATGAGTTTGTAATACTACGAGACGCGTTGTATGGGGTATAAGGAAGTTAATGGTATTCGAGGTGTATAAACGGAGTCTAAATTTGGGGATTCAGTGTGACGAATGGTATGTGATGATACCTCGATGGTGGAAATGTGAGTGTTGAGCCTCGCCTACCTCCTGTACGCTCTTCCCTTTCCCTATGAAGATAAGATCAGGACTCGTACCGGTGGGGTACCGACCAAAAACCCTCCGATGCTTAAGTCAGACCTCGCTCAAGATCTTAATTCAGAAGTAATAGTTTTTGGGATCCAGAACAGACCTTCGTGGGAGGGAGCTGGGGTTAATATATGGAGAGAGTCCTTTGTGGGATTGAGCTAAATCCCACAGTTTGTGCCATTGTCATCCCAAGAAATTAGCCCTCTCCTAATAAGGCGGGCGCGCCTCCTAATTTTCCGGAGGCGGAGGCAGTTGCGGATAGGTTCGACGCTTATCCACTCGGTCGTTCGGCCAGCCCTCTGGCTCTACCCGGTAGGTCACACTTTCACGAGCGCGATCATCAACCGGTTGGTCACGACCGACCACATCAGATGTCCCCTCATTCCTGAGGGGCCACTGCTTAGGCGTCCTAGGGAATGCAACTCCAGGTTGACCGTTGCGAGTTTGGCGGCAGCCTGCATTTATTTTGGCAGTGCCACCAAATACGAGGCGATCGCTCATTTAATGTCCGTCCGTTAGGCTCTTGCATTGGAAAAGAGGGGGAGAATGCTCCGACACCTGTCACCATCCTAACGATGCTATCTTGCACGTTCAACGGTCCTCCATGACCGTCTCAAAGCCATTGAATCTCTGAAGTGCAGTTACACCTAGGGTGTCTGTTCATGCTCTATATAACCGCCTTGCTTTCAAACTTATTTTTATTTCAGGCAAAACTTGCACCTTGCTCTTCCCCTGGGATTCCATTGATTGCTTGAGTGCTCTCGGCCCTCTCAGTAAGTCTCTTCTTATTCCTCTATTTTCATTGCTTCTGTAACTCTAACTCCTCTCGTTCCTGCGTACTCAACCCCTTCCCCCCTATATTTCTTGCACTGTACTTTATACCTCTTGCATTTTTACAAGCACATTCCCTCGACCTTCTTTTTTGTTACGTCATTTCGAGAAGTTGTTCATCAACACTTTTAACTTTGCCAAATATCTTCTTCCCATCATCAAGATGGGTACTGAGGACTTTTCCCAGGATGTAGAGTCGATCTCTGACTCCGAAAGGAATCATTCTGTCTCCTCCTCTTTAGAAGGCAGGGGCGAGAGTTCTCATCCCGTCACCCCTCATATAGCGAGTTCCTCAAAGGCCCTTGCCGCCGAGTCAGTCCCCTCCACCACTAGGATATCTGGTTTAGAGCGCTTACGAGAGAAGTACCTCATTCTTTCGACTGTTCACCTTAGAAAACCCACATCGGGCGAAAGGGCCTACTCCTTTACCGCTGGGGAAGTGTGTTTGTATGAGCATGCCTTTTCTACTGGCCTTCAACTTCCTTTTCCTCGAGTCGTCCAAGAGCTTTTGGCCTTTCTCGATCTGTCCCTTGGTCAGCTTTTACCAAATACCTGGCGCATCCTCTATGGGTGTATAGTATTATGAGAGGAAATTAGTGGGGGGGAGTCATTTATCGATCGAGGAGTTTCTTTATTGTTATCGATTGAAAGAAAAACAGCTAAGGTGGTGCTACTTTCAGTTTAAGTCTGAGGACATGGCGTTCATCCTGGGGTGTCCGTCTTCAAATAAGCATTGAAAAGGTTGATTCTTTTTTGTTTCTGGGGAAGGATGGGAGACACAGGACTGGGAGGAGTTGGGTGCCCTAGCCCCTAATATTCAGAGGGTTTGGGGGGATCCTCAGTCGGGCAGCATCACTGCCGAGCTCGAACTTGATGCCGAGGCGAAGGCCCAAGTGGATGCGGCCAAACAGTTTGAGGACCACTCTTACAGCTATCTAGTTACCAATGAAAAACTCATTGCTTTCTTGCTGGGCCCTCCTGTCCCCCGTGAGGCCTATTGTCCTTTTATTTCCATTCATGAGTATTTTTCCTATTTTACTGTCTCATCATGCTTTTGATCTTTGTTAGGGATGTCGAAGAAAATTGATAAAGCCCTGGTAGTCAAGGTCCATGCTCAGGCTGTTGAGGATGCCAAGCCGACCACTCATAAGAAGCCTCGATTTTAGCTGAGAAGGAGGACTTTGCCTGCTCTGACTCTTTGCGATTCGTCTGTGGCCCCTAAGAAAGCAGCAGTGGAGAAGGAGGTGGTGGATCTGGAACCTCCCTCTTCACCCGACCTTCAAACTGCCGAGCCAGAGGCGGCTAATGTCCCATCTCGAAAATGCAAGGGTTTATTGGTGAGGACTTAGAGATGCTGAACACAGTTGCTACTAGCAGGATAGCTCGAGAATTCCTTCTTGACCTTACCCGGGTGAGTTCTTCGTGCTTTCTCCGCCCTTTCTCTCCTTATCTTTCGCACTCTAACTACTTCATATGCTTATACGCATCTTTTTTTGTAGGTCTGTATGCGATCAATCCACCTCTCTAAACATTGCCACCAGCGTGAGAAGAATCTTCACGACGGCATAGCCCTCGCCACTACGCTGAAGGAGGAGCGGATAAGGCTATCGGGGGGAGGTGGAGCATCTGAAGATTGAGCTGGCTGAGAAGGGAGCAGAACTAGAGAAAGCCAAAGCGGAGCTAACCGATGCGAATCACAAGGCTGAGTGGGCGGAGGGTGAGCTGATTGAGGTCAAGTAGAGAATTTCTTCCTTGGAGGCTGAAGTTGCTACTGCCAAGATGGGCGAGGAGACCAACCGGGCGCGAGTGCTGGAACTGACTAAACAGATCGGCTTAGCTAGGGAAGCCGCTATTGAAAAGTTCAAGGCATTCGAGGAGTACAACGCCGAACTAGCCGAGTACTATCTAAGTGGCTTTGACAGAATGAAGGCTCGAGTAGCTGCTGCCTTTAAAGACTTAGACTTCTTACTTTTCCTGCCTGAGGACGATGACGTAGTAAGTCCCCCCCCCTTGATTCTTTTTTTCTCAGTTCTTTAAACATTTCTACCTTGGGCTATGTTTTGGCAGATGAATATACATCTACACTTAACTCTTGGTTAGTAGGGCCGTGTTTTGGCTGTATAGGAAACATACTTGAATTTTGGGGCCGTGTTTAGACTGTGTTTGACTTGATGTGGATTTTTGACTTGTTTTGGACATCTTTGCCTTTATTCTGCTTGGCTTATCCTTGACTTGGCTGCTTTTGATTTGTTCTTACTCTGTTTAGCTTGTCTCCTCTAATTATTTTTGTTTCTGATTAATTTTACTTGACTTCTACCTTGCTTGTCTTCTGCCTTGCTTGTTTCTGCCTTGCTTGTCTTCTGCCTTGCTTGTCCCCCCATATGGTTGACCGAATAATTGGGGAGTCAAGCTAAGACTTAAGCATACTTTACTTGGGGTCGAGTTGTCTAATGGCTTTAGACTCTGCTCAGGCTTCAGCTGGCCATTTTTGAGCCTAACCAAGCCGTCCGGAGGCTCGAAGATCTGCTAAGGCCTTGGTCGAACTCTCGATAACCTGGATCATCCTGTGGCCGACCGAGCCGTCCAGCAACTTAAAAATTTACTAAGGCCTTGGTCGGGCTCTTGGCAGCCCAGACCATCTTGGGGCCAACCAAGGTGTCTAGTAGCTCGAGAATTTACTAAGGCCTTGGTCGGGCTCTTGATAGCCTGGACCATCTTAGGGTCGACCGAGCCGTCGAGCAGCTCGAACCTTTGTTAAGGCCTTGGTCAGGCTCTTGGCAGCCCGGACCATCTTGGGGCTGACCGATCTATCCAGCAGCTCGAGAATCTACTAAGGCCTTGGTCGGGCTCTTGCTAGGCTGGACCATCTTGGGGTTGACATAGCCATCGAGCAGTTCGAACCTCTGTCAAGGCCTTGGTCGGGCTTTTGGCAGCTCGGACCATCTTGGGGCTGACCGAGCTGTCCAGCAGCTCGAGATTCTGCTAAGGCCTTAGTTGGGCTCTTGATAGCTTGGACCATCTTGGGGTCGACCGAGCCATCGAGCAGCTCGAACCTCTGTCAAGGCCTTGGTCGGGCTCTTGGCAGCCTGGACCATCTTGGGGCCGACCGAGCTATTCAGCAGCTCGAGAATCTACTAAGGCCTTGGTCGGGCTCTTGGTAGCCTGAACCATCCTATGGCTGACCGAGCTGTCCAGCAGCTCGAGGATCTACTAAGGCCTTGGTCGGGCTCTTGGCAGCCCAGACCATCTTAGGGTCGATTGAGCCATCGAGCAGCTCGAACCTCTGTCAAGGCCTTGGTTGGGCTTTTGGCATCCCAGACCATCTTGGGGCCGATCGAGCTGTCCAGCAACTCGAGAATCTGCTAAGGCCTTGGTCGGGCTCTTGGCAGCCCGGACCATCTTGGGGTCGACCGAGCCATCGAGCAACTTGGACCTCTGTCAAGGCCCTGGTCGGGCTCTTGGCAGCCCGGACCATCTTGGGGCCGATCGAGCTGTCCAGCAGCTCGAGAATCTACTAAGGCCTTAGTCGGGGTCTTGGCAGCCCGAACCATCCTATGGCCGACCGAGCCGTCCAGCAGCTCGAGAATCTGCTAAGGCCTTGGTCGGGCTCTTGGCAGCTTGGACCATCTTGGGGCCGACCGAGCCATCCCGCAGCTTGAGAATCTACTAAATCCTTGGTCGGGCTCTTGGTAGCCCGGACCATCTTGGGGCTGATCGTGCCGTCGAGCAGCTCGGACCTTTGTTAAGGCCTTGGTCGGGCTCTTGGTATCCCGAACCATCTTTACCATTTATAGTTCTTGTGGACGAGTATGTGATGCGCTGCCAAAACCGAGTCTTTATTAATGATGGAAAATGGTTACATTATTGATAGTACTTTATTAAATTCTCTGCGTTCCACGGGTGCGACAAGATTTTGCCTGCTAGATCTTTGAGACGATATACTCCTGCCCGAATCTAGCGCTCCACTTGATAAGGTCTTTCCCAGCTCGGCCCCAACTTTCCCTGCTGGGGATCTTTAGTTGCCGAGGTCACCTTTCTCAAAACGAGGTCTCCGATGTTGAACCCTCGCCCTTTGACTTTCTTGTCAAAGTGTTTCTTCATCCTTTGCTGGTACGCGGCAACTCTGATGGCGGCTTGTTTACGTACTTCGTCCATGATGTCTAGGCTAGTACGCAGGCCTTCTTCGTTGTTCTTCTCTTCAAACTGAGTCACTCGTGTGCTGGGTAGGCCCATTTCGATTGGTATGACTGCCTCACTCTTGAAGGCCATCATGAATGGTGTTTCCCCTGTGGCTGTGCGGGTGGTCGTTTAATAAGCCCACAGGATACTCAGTAATTTGTTAGCCTATAAGCCTTTTTCCTACCCCAGCCTAGTTTTGATCATCTTTACGAGGGTTTGATTGGTCACTTTTACCTGACTGTTGGCTTGGGGGTGAGCGGGTGTAGTATTGTGCACTGGGATGCCCAGCTGCTCACAAAACTCTTTGTATCTCTTGTTGTCAAACTGCTTTCCGTTGTAGCCTATGACAGCCTTTGGAACTCCAAATCTGCATACATTAGACTTTCACACAAAATTTACCGTGTTTGCTTCGGTTATCTTAGTTAGCGGCTCAGCCTCCATCCACTTGGTGAAATAATCAATGGCTACTATGGCAAATTTAATCTGGCCTTTCCCGAGCGGGAACGGTCCAACAAGGTCTATCCCCCATTAGGCGAATGGCCAAGGGAAGGTTATGACGGTCATTTCGATAAGAGACTGTCTCGGCATGTTGGCAAATCGTTGGCATTTGCCACATTTCTTCACCAGAGCCAAAGCATCCCGTGCCATGGTTGGCCAGTAGTATCCTGCTCTTAGTGCTTTGTGCGCCAACACTTGCCCCCCCACTATGATTTTCGCACACGCCTTCATAAATTTCCCTTAGGACATAGTCTCCCTTATCCTCTGTGAGGCATCTGAGGTATGAGAGTGATAGGGCCCTCTTGTAAAGCTGCCCTTCCAAAAGAGTGTACCGACTGGCGATAACGCACAATTTTCTTGCTTTATCTTGGTCAGTCGAGTAGACTCCATCTATGAGGCATGTAACAATTGGGTCCTTCCAGGATGCGGGTGCTTGGTCTTCTTTTACTTCCAGTAGCTCAAACTCCACCCATCTCAAGCCTGACTTAGCGAGGTATTGTAGAGGGGTGTCGTGGTTCAGCTCATTTTTTGAGGCTGAGGCGGCTTTGGCCAAGGTATCCGCTCGGTGATTATTTTTCCTTGGCACCTGCGTGATGAAGAAGTGCTCAAAGTTTTGGCTGATCGCTTGAACTGCTTTTTGGAAGGCGGCCATTCTATCTTCTTTGGCTTCAAATTCCCCTTGAATTTGTCCGACCACCAACTGGGAGTCGCTGTATATCTTCACTCGTGCAGCCCCAACTGCTCGGGCTAGTCTCATGCTAGCAATGACTGCTTCATACTCAGCCTCGTTAGTAGTTTTAAAGCAAAAACTGAGTGAGCATTCCATCGTGTCACCTTCGGGAGACATGAGTATGATTTCGGCTCCGCTGGCGTCTGTGTTGGCCGAGCCATCCATGTATGTGTGCCAAATTCATTTGGCATCGAAATCCTCAGACTCCTTGCACTTAGCTGGCATTGTGAGACCTGCTGCTTCTAAACTCAGTGTATCTGGCTCTACTGTTAATTCAGCTACAAAGTCGGCAAGGGCCTAACCCTTTATGTCCACTCGGGGTCGGCATCTAATGTCGAATTGTCCCATTTTGAGGGAACATTTCGCCAATTGTCCTAAGAGGTTAGGCTTCTACATAATCTATCGCAGGGGTTGATCAGTTAGCACGATCACAGTATAGGCCTAGAAATAGGGGCGCAATCTTTTTACCGAAGTGACTAGCGCGAAAGCTAGCTTTTTCAACTCAGGGTATCTTGCTTCTGTTAGGGTTGGAATATTGAAAATCATATTTTTAGTATTTAATTTTATTTTTTAATAAAATTAATTTTATATTTTATGAGAATTTTTATGAGTAATGTATGTGTATCATTTCTTTAATGTTATGCATGAATGTCCGATATTCTGTTTAATATTTAATCTGGTGTGTAGAGTACGGCTTGCACACAGAAGATCAGATTTTAGGTTCTTACAGAATATAAGTTTTATG